>JANHGN010006080.1:0-30585 GCA_024605025.1 Megaceryle maxima
GTTTTTTGGGGTTTTTTTTGGGTTTGTTTTTTTTTTATATCAATCAAACCTAGGGCTAGGTAGGTAATAGCAAAATTAACCTTAAAAGATTCACAATGCATTTTATGATTTTTTTTTTTTTTTAATCTAAGATGCAGTTTACAGCCTAACATGGAATTAAGATGCTTTTTGTCCTTCTGCAACCTCATTAAAACCTGAGTTTTAAGAAGTTTGCCTGGCTAGGCCTACAAGAGTCATTTTTCAGTACCCATAATGTAAGTACTCATCTCCTGAATTTCCTAACTTTATAAATCTAATGAATGTGCTTAATTGAGCACTGTATTTGCTCTAAGATCCCTATATTGTCATGGTAGAAAGTCAGGCAGCTCTGAGTGATTTAGAGCTTATATGGTTTATTTCACTCCATTGGCTACAGAAGGAGATATTGTTACTTCAAATGAAAATCAGTGCTGTAAGTAATGTTTGTATGCACTTCACAGCTATGCTAGTACCAAACAAATCAGCTTTACTGTTTAGCATATATTCATCTGCTACAAAAAAAAAAAAAAAAAAAGTTTGTTCTTCTGCAACCCCATTTTTCACATTTGCATTTTAGAAAAAAAACAAAACTAGGTATTCTTTATGTGGTCAAATGCTAGTATCAACTAGTGCACTAGATAAGGATGTCTTGGAGTTTCTGAAAATCCTTCATGTACTTCCTTTAAACATTGCAACTTTTTGGCTCTAGCCCTTGTTTATATTCTAGAGTCCTCATTTTTTTTCCATATGTAGAGCCTTCTTCATTAGTATGTGCTTAATAGACCTGCTTATGAGTGAATATCTTAATTTTTCAGATTAGAATCCTAAATTACAGAAAAAATGTCTTATCCAGTCTCACATCTTATTAATAGGAAAAGCAAATCAAATATTAAAAGCCCATGTGGCTCCCATCTACAAGAAGGGCCAGAAGGACCCAAAACTACAGGCCTGTCAGTTTGACTTTGGTGCTGGGGAAGCTGATGGATCAGATCATGCTTAGTGCTGTTGTGCAGTACATACAGGACAACCAGCTTGACTAACCTGGTCTCCTTGTACAACGTGGTAACCCACTTAATGGATGAGAGAAAGGTTGCAGATATTGTCCATCTGGACTTTAACACAGCTGTTGAAACTATTTACTATCTGCTCATGGCCTGTATGGGTTTACACTTTGATGGGTAAAAAACTGGCTGGATGCTGGGCTCAAAGTGTGGTGGTAAATGGAGCTAAATCCAGTTGGTAGCCAGTCACAAGGGGTGTTCTCCAGGGCTCAGTACTGGGGCCAGTCCTGTTTGACATCTTTATCAAGTATCTGGATGAGGGTATGAAGTGCACCCTTAGTAAGTTTACAGATGACACTAAGATGGGTGGAAAGTGTTAATCTTATTGGGGGTAGGGAGGCTCTGCAGAGGATTCTAGAGAGACTAGATCAATGGGCTAAGACCAATTGAAGTTGTTGAGTTTCAATAAGACCAAATGCCAGTTTCTGCACTTTGGACACAACTAAAGGGTGTTAGCGTGATTATGGACTCAATTATCTTAAAGGTCTTTTTCAATCTATGCAATTCTGTAATTGCAATTTTTCTCCTTTGCAAATACATTGGTGAATGGTAAATAACTGAAATCCAGTGACAGATGTCTTCAAATCTCTATATCCTGAAGTATCTACCTTAACAAAAATTCATGTTTAAACATTTCTTTAAAGTGCATTTACATTTTGTAACCTTTTAATTAGTGAGTCTTTGTTGTTGGTTATCTCTGCTCATTTTACTTAGGTGATTAGTGGTCATTGAAATGTTTCTTTCCGCAAAGAAATAATGTTGTCTCCATAGAGTAATGCATGTTAATTCATGGTCATGTGGCTCTCAATCCCTTAATTAAATTAATGAGACTTCATTGCTTTAACTCATGCACTCAATTAAAAACACTGAGAGGAAGAGGGGCACAAAGAAATAACATATGGCATTATCAGTGTTGTGCCCAAGAGAACTATTTAGTAACAGCTCAAGCTAATTTATTGTTAATAAAACCTAGTCACTCTGTCAAAATGCATATGATAATGTGGACAATCTGTGAATATTCTAACTTATAAAATTTGTTCACTCTTCATCAGCCTTGATGACTGATAATTCATACCTCTCAGCAGCAGTAAGGTGGAATATTCAAAAGCCACAACTATGAATCTGAACTTGATTGTATTAGAACATATCTTAATCGGAAGTCATGGTATCTAGCTGCTCTTCATCACTCCTGATGAGTTTTGGGTAGCTAAAAGTCTGTGCAGAGTAAATTAAGCATGTAATCTTTACAGACCCACCTGAAGTCTATTAAAGAAAATATTTACTCAACATGTGATACACTAAATTTCTTACTGGATCATTTTCTGCGGCTGTTGATGTAGCTTAAACAAAATATTAAATTTTAGAGACAAAAGGAAAGAGCTAAAATGAAAAAATAAATACTTCCCTCCATCATGCAAACTATAGGCAAATGAAGGTATCTGGAATAAAACAAATGGTGTCTAGAGATTCTGGAAAAATGAAATGAATTACTTCTCAAGTTAATGGCTTATTCCCTTCCAATTTCCTGAGTCTGAAGAGAAATGAGGATTCTGCACAAGTGATATTCTTGTCTATAACACACAGATACCACCATCCTGAATAACTCCTGCTGGAAACCTAGGAGGAGGCTGGTGTTGAAGCCCTTCCTGAGGTACCCTTCAAGGTACCTGGCGCACAGCAGGAGGGAGAAGTCACCAGTGGCACAGCTCTGAAGATACTTAGCCAAAAGAACAGGGACAGAAAAAGAACAGCTAGGAACAACAAGACTTTTATTTACAAACATCTAAATTATCTGAGCTTAACAGTGGTTTCCTGCATGCAACTGTACCTAAGGAAATGTTCAAATTTCATTCACAAGAAAAACTCTTAATTCTTGATATCTTGAAGCTGTATGATAGAGCTGTAAATCCTTCCTTTCAAGGACAGCACAATCAGTCATTTGTCAGTTGTCCTCATGCACACAGAATCATCTGACTCCCTCTTGGTAGGATTTCCCAGGTTTCCCCTTTAGGAACTAAATTAATGCTCTGCAGATGGATTTTAGTGGCTGAATTCCAAGCTCTTTGTGTTCATTGGCAATCTATTATATCAGTATACAACCAGAATCAAGTCCATGACTAGTTTTCACTAAATGCTTTAAATATTCAATGCTGTATTACATTTCTACTAACAAGAAAAATGTGCAAGCTGTTCACACAAAATAAATACATTTTGCATAGAAGTAGGGAGACTTATTTTCATTAAATGTATCTCTATATGAAGGCAAATAATAGCAGTTATAATAATTAATAATCAATGCAGCTGGCTCTGTGGTGGATATATTGCAGGATGTCTTTTAGGTCTTTTCCCTCAGGCTTTTATTTATTTTATTTTATTCTTTATTACTAACAGAAAATTTAAAGGTAATGACAATTTTTAGAATTGAATGATAGAACACTTCTTTTTACTTTCAGTTCCTCCAACAGTTTTCCAGTGGTAGGAAGAACTTAACTGTTACCTTTTATTTTTTTTTTCTTTTTGTCTTTTCAAATTATAAAAGTTAACAAAAATGGTGACAAAGCATGATTTTTTTTTTCACAACTAGTGTGGGATTTTTCTCCATACCATGTTTACTTTCTCTTGTTAAAGTTTAATATATCCTGGATGAGTAGACTTCCTGAATATAATCTGTGTCATTACTTAACCCTAGGTATTTTAAAATTAAAACTAAACAATAGTTTATTTCATTAGATTATTCCAAGATTATTTTCCCCCTTCCCAACACTTTGTTTATTGTTCTAGCCTCACAGACTGTGTTCTTCTGCCACCCAGACTGATTAGCTTTCTTCTGCTTTAGTTCTCTGAAATAACCACAAGTAAGTACACCAGAGCATCAGTTACTACAAAGGAGAGTCAGAAATATGTGAAGATGTACAGGACAGAAGAATCAGTTGCAGCAGCTCTACTTTAAATCATCTTAAATTGTTGTAGAACTGTACTACTGATGTTTTAAATACCTATATTATACATATTTTATATCCATTTTTAATTTTCATCTGGAGAAGCTAGACATATTAAGACATTTTATTTCTTTGTTCTACATCCATTAGTTTCAAACCCTTAACCCTTAACATGGTTCTTCTTGAAACTTTATTTTACTTCTTTTAAGCAATAATTGATTCCATTGAAAACATTCACATCAGCTAGAGAATTTCCTTTACAGAAACATACTAATACATACCCAACCCCTGCCTAATTTGCATGACATTCACAGCAGGCCACTTCATCACTTGTGGTTTTAGGATTAATTCTTTGAATAACATTAAGAAAGCAAAAGAGAGAATGAGAACATTAATTGCATTTGCTCTCAGTTGTTTTGGACCCAGGAAGAGGATCAAATTACTCCTACAATACTGCTGATTTTTTTATCTGATCACTTTCCTGACACAAAGGATTTTAGTTACACTGACTTAAAACATTTTATGTGGATTTTTTTTGTCTTCCTATTTCAAACATCTGTTTTGAAATAATATTTGTTACTCAATGCAAAACAAAATAGTGAGAGTCCAGAAACAAAACTTTGAGTAAAGTGGCACCATCTGCTTCGGAGACCTAGGACAGTTGTTTTAGAAAAGAATTCATGCTGCACTGTGAAAACCCAGAATAATATTTCTGACAAATACAGACAGTAAATGTTCACACTATGCAATATATGGGTAAGACAGCAGCCATTTCCAGCAAACACCTTGACCAAAACAATTGGACAGTATCAGAATTACCTCCTGCTTTACTGTGGAAGAAAGCCAGGATCCTACTACTTTGCCAGCTCTCCTCCCTCCCTTGTAAAACATGCACACACACACACCAAGCAGCTCACTGTCACCCAGATTTCCACTAACATAATATATTTGCCAAGTAAACTGGAAAACTTCACCCAAATTCTAGTATCTTGAAACATTGTCTCTTCTTATTTGGCTGGAGATAAGTTTGGCCTCGTGTGGTATACAGTAAAACAAAAACAAAAAAGTGGCAAAGAGACTCTAATGTTTCACTGGCAAAGAGACAAAATAGAATGAGCCATATGGAATATAGAGACAAGGAGATTAAATAGCAAAGTTTTCCTTTTTCTACTGGTAGTTATTTGAGCTATGAGAAATGTTCATTCTGTTGTCTATGTGACAGTATGCATTTCAGGATTGCTTTCTGCATCTGCTTTCATGTAGCCTTTAAATCTACACAATATATGTATCTGACTTCCCTGACTAGGTTAGCTCACTAAAGATAGGTTTCTAAGATGTTTTATCAATTATTAAAAGGCATAATAAATGTTTCTGAGGAGAATTTAAAAAGAGCACTAATCTACAAGTGGAGAAACCTGTGTTCTAGGTCTTTTACATTTTAAGCAGGTTTGCGTTCACTACTCTTTGGTATGAACAAGTCTGGGCCAGGATGAAGACTCAAACAAAATGATTCTTAAGCTTTTCAATGAAACTGAAAGACTGTATTAAAATAAATGCCATATGCATGAATTCAGAGATATAATAAATAAGTAGAGATATATCCAGAGATACAAGGAATAATACTGGAAAAGCAGCTTCATGAAGAGGGACCTTGGCATCCTGGTGGACAATAAGTTATCCATGGGACAGCAATGTGCCCTTATGGCCATGGTATCCTGGGATGCATAAAGAAGAGTGTGGCCAGCAGGTCAAGGGAGGTTCTCCTCCATCCTCTATTCTACACTAGTGACACCACATCTGGAGTATTGTGTCCAGTTCTGGGCTCCCCAGTTCAAGAGAGACAGGGAAGTACTAGAGACAGTCCAACAGAGAGCTATGAGGATGATTAAGGAACTGGAGCATCTCTCTTATGAGGAAAGGCTGAGACACTTGGGGCTATTTATCCTGGAAAAGAGAAGAACAAGATCTTATTAATGTTATTAATCTTATTAATGTTTACAAATATCTGAAGGGTGGCTGTCAAGTAGAAGGGGCCAGTCTCTTTTCAGTTGTGCCCTGTGACAGGACAAGAGGTTAATGCTCACAAACTGGAACACAGGAAGTTTCACCTCAACATGAGGAAAAACTTTATTTTGATGGTGATGGAGCACTGGAACAGGCTGCCTAGAAAAGTTGTGGAATCTCCTTCTCTGGAGACATTCAAAAACTGCCTGGATCTGTTCCTGGATCCTGTGGCCTGCCCTGGGTGATCCTGCATTGGCAGGAGGCGTTAGACTCGATGATCTTCCTTCTAACCATTCTAAGATTCTGCGATTCTAAGTGCAGATTTACTTCTATGTTGAAAAAAGGAAGTATCTTTTTTCTGGTCTGTGTTCAAAAAACTCTCTGTTTTATTTGGTAACAAATACTAAACAAATAAATGGTACTTACAGCACGAAACAGCATGTAAAGAATGGACAGATCAAAAAATAATGATGTCCAAAAAATCTTTTTTCCACTGTTTGCTCTCTGAGAATTTAAGCAAGATCCTTCAAAAGAATTCAGATTCTGTGTATTTATCACCTCAAATATTCTCAGTGTTCAGACCACATGATATTACAGTATAGAGAGATAAACTGGTAATTTTTCTGTTCTAAATGTGTAAACACATAATTTTATGGTCTTTCCAAATGATGGCCTTAGACTGAGACATTTATGTAGTTATTCACTTGAGCCTCTTGAAGGAGATATTTGGTTTTCAACATATTCAGGTGTTAATTTTGTATTTCAAATATAATTATGATATTCATAATCCCAGGTGCATTATTTTCTCTTAGCTAAAGATCATAAAAAGCAGAGAGTGGGGGATGGCAGAAATTTATTTTTTTTAATTATAATCTTAACAGGTCACCTTTTAATAGATTTATCTATGCACAGGGATTTATATATATTCAGTAAAGACATAAAAGTAGAGATAGCAATTAAGAATTGTCCTGTGGGATATTATATGTAGCCTTCCTTACCCATCTGTAAAAAGCTAAGTGTTTCTTATCAGATGTCAAACACCCAAAGCACCTCTGTCAATAGGCATTAAAGGAGTAAAAGTTTGTAAGGCATGCACAGCTCCATACAGGATTAGATCTGAAATACAATGCATAACCTTCTCAGGTTTCAAATTGTACTTACATCATACAAAGAAATTAAGGATGAAAATAATCTTAATGTTCCTCTACATGTGGACAAAAGACAGAAGTCCTGCTACTGCTATGAAAATTCAGACCTGGAACATCGCTTTCCAGGATAGAAGGGGAGAACTGGTCAAAAATGCATTTGATCAAGATGCAAACTCCACTTTTATTGTATTGTTAGCTTTTCAAATCAGTTCATTTATTTGTCCTTTGTAAGCATGCTGCATGGGAGAGGGGGAGATGACCAGTGTCATGTGGAACAATGCTGATTTAAAGAAGCGTAAGTGAAGATGCCTAGTAAAGCATTAGTGTAATGCTGTTGATCTTAAGCTGTGAATTACTTTGTGAAAATTACCATGGCCAAGCCTTCTGTCTTGGAATTACAGGAGCAGATTTAAGAAGGGAAAAACAAAAAATATTCAAAAGCAGGTTTATTATTAAATAAAAATAATGAACTTAAACTGCGGTGAATCACAGGTTGTGAAAATGCTTCCCCCCCCCCCCATTAATCTCCTTATTTTAAGAGTCAGCATCATTATTAATTTAGGAATATTTAAATGCTTGCTTTGTGTGATTTATATTTCTCTAACAAGATGTTTGATGTGTTGGTTACCTCAGTATCTTCCTTTAAAGTGCCTTACACAAATGACAACCTTCTTTGACTCTTTTTTTTCTTTTCTTTTCTTTTCTTTTCTTTTCTTTTCTTTTCTTTTCTTTTCTTTTCTTTTCTTTTCATTACAGCCACGATGCTTGTAGTCAGAAAGGTACCTGACGTGATTCTGAACAGTAAATAGTTGTACAGGGAGTTAATAAAGAACTGTGAAGTGGAGCAGAGATATAATAAAAGATTATATCACAATAGATAAAGGTAGAGCGGTGCTTTTCTCACTGGGGTTCTGAAAAGGACTTGAGTTCAATGACTCTGCTAGCTACTTTAATCCTTATTCTCTATTTTCTATATATAAATCAGGAACAAATTAACCAAGTCAACTGATGAACAATATTCATTATTTTAGACTACAGTAACCCCCAAACTTCTATAAGAATTCATTGAGTCACCTAGATAAGCCATGTCCAACTGAGGCCATTTCTAAAAGTTTTAGAGCAACATAAAAGAGAAACACATGTGCTTGCATGTGGAATATTCCCTATTTATTCCTGTATTACACAGAAACAGACAACAAAGGACCTTTTTTGTTGAATATTTCTTTTTCAAATTTAATCTTTAATACTTTAACTACAAAGGATTTTATTATGCATTTCTTATCAGATTCACCATCATCACTTTCAGTACTTAGCTAAGGGAATGACGTTTGCAGTCTAGAGTTATCTTAGAGTACTTTTGTGATCACTGAGAGAGATACATTTCTCTAGGGAACCATTTTGAGTATCCTTTAGCATTTCCCTGTGGAGATATTGATATAATAATGTCAGTACCTAGTATGTAAACTAAAGTGAAATGAGTTCATGTGACAATGTTAACACACACATATGTTTTGAATCTTCAAAAGCATTTGGCCTCCACACTCATATGACTTGCAGTGATATATTCCACAGGTTCTTATTATGCAAAACCATGCCATGCTGCCTGCAAGGGAAAGGCAGGCAGGTTGTCTTAGCCTTTTCTTTAAGACCAATGAGAGAAGAATACTTCTCCAAGATTTCTGAATACAAGTGACCTGGCCTGAGCAGTAGTTGCAGCTTTGATCAGTGGACAAGTATTTAAATGTTCTTGAATAACCAACTGTAGAGCATATGCAATCAGTGCAATGCATGCAGAACATGTAAAGCATACTGTATATGTTCTGGCCATCTGTACAGATCATAGGCAATTGCTCAAGTGCATCCCAATGTGTCAGGCTAACTGTATGTGCCTGGCACATCACATACTCCCAGCTTTCCTGAAAGCAACATTCACAGAAATGGAAGAGATGCATCTTACGTAATTTGATGCAGTTACACCCCTGTTAAAACCTCCTCTCCTCAGTTAGATTGACATTACCAGCTCTTGTTTTACTGCCACAAGAAAGGATCATACAGCAAAGACTGTCATATAGACTAAAATGTGTAGTTCACATGTCTATCAAGTTGGGGGTTTTTTTTGCTTCCCCTAAGTTAAACAGCACAAACATTTCCTCTCTTGGAATCCTTTGCATTTTTCTAAATATTTCTATAGATTCTTTCTGAAAGTGGGCACTCCACAGAGTTGAAAGGTGGATTGCCATGAACTGAGACCTTGTTTTTAAGAACAGGCTACTGAGGACATTTGTCTTGTTCTCGGCAGTGTCATTTGGACCCAGACCCCAATAGCTACGACAACTGCTTCAGTGGAGAGGTTGTGAAAAGTCTGAGAATAAGAAGACAATACATCATCAATGTATCTTGAGGGTTACATTATTTTCTGGATCTATTCAGAATGAGGCCTTTGGGTGTGATCAAGATGATTTATGTGACAATTCATCTTCTCCTCTTAGAAAGATCCCCTGCTAGACTCATGCCCAGAGCAGTGATATAAATGTGGTGTATTCATACTGCTACCACAAGACATGGGAGGGACAGGTAAATACTCTTCTCGAGAGCAAGATCTGTGTTGTGGTTAGGGCCCACCAGCAACAGAACACCACATGGCTGCTCACTCACTCATTGCCCTCCCCACCCTCAGTGGGGTGGGAAGAAGAATAGGGAGAAAAAGACAAAACCCTGCGGCTTGAGATAAAGAAAGTTTACTAGAACACAAAAAAAGGAGAAACAGTAATAATACCAGTGAAATAATATATAAATTGAATAATATACAACACTGTGCTCAATACCTGGATCACCTTGCCATGCAAACTGACCACAGTGCCCCAAATCTGTGGCCAATCCTCCCCTGATATAGTAGCCATGATGTCATTATGGTATAAAATACCATGTTGTCTGGTTTGATTGGCTATCCTGGCAGTGGCCTTTCCCAGTTTCTTCTGAAAATTAACCCTATCCTAGTTGAACCTGGAACAACGTGAGTACTCATTGCATGCACTGCCATCAGTGTGAAGATGCTGATCAAATATATTCAACTGATGAAAGCTAATCTATTAAAAGATACATGAAAAGAAGGTCTTTAAACTAATATGCTATATAAATGAAGACTTACTTCTCATCTCACACCTCACACTTCTTGTGTGCCTGATTTATTAGGGTTTTTTTTGTTTCAGATATAACTTCTGGTGGTCACCATATTTTATAAAATAAGGCTTTATTTACAAACTCTGTATAAGAAATGTATGCTATTTTGCAAAACTAAATGACTCTATATTAATTCTATGCTGCTTGCATACCAAGACTTCACTATCTTGGAGGTCTTTGTGATTCTTGCCCTGGAGCATTGGTTCTAGTGTTGCTGGAATGCAAGTCACATATGTGGGACTCTGCCCACTATGTTCACTTCTTCCTTTTTTAAAAAACAAAAAGAATCTGTAGGTTGCATTCAGTCAAACATTTCATGGAAAAGGGGGACTATGAGATTATTTAGCATCCTGTCCATCTGTGTCTTGAAAACCTCTAGTGATGGGGACTTTACCACATCCCTAGGTAATCTGTTCCAGTGACAGGTTGTTGTAACTGTAAAAAGTTTCCATATTATATCAAGACAAAATCTCTCCTGATGCAACAAGGAGTCATTGTCTTTTTTTCTCTTCATGCAGTTTCTTTTGAGGAGAGAGCCTCTGTCCTCTTTGTAGCTACCCTTTAAATACTGGAAAACTGTGAAAAGACCTAACCGGTGTTTGTTTAGTAAGTATAGCAAAATATGAAGTCATTGGGTTCTTGACTGTCTCTGATTTGCACAGAATAGGACACCATTTGTCCTTCATAATTTTGAAAACATCTTCTACCTATTAAACAGAGCTGCTAATATCTTGGGAAGCATAGCATCTCAGCTGACTGATTTGCACATGTTCTACCTTACCTTTACAGATCTTTCTTTCCTTGCTAATTATTCATATTACTTCTTTTCCGAAGAGAATTTTCAAATGAAAATAACATGTCAGCTATTTTTAAATTACCATTTGTTTCATTGCCTGCACTATTATATCCTTTTAATAGGTCTACTTTCTCCCCAGTAATTCATTTGCCACTGATGTATTTGTATAAGACTGTCTCTTTCACATTGACCTCTGTGGTTAGCCTCAACACATTTTTATTTTTTTCTGCCTTTATCTTATCCTCAACACCAATAATATGCATAATATTACCTGGAAATCCAGATAGCATTATTACCATTACAAGTCAATGAATGCTTTCACCTTAGATAATAGTTTTTGCTGGGGAATAAATTCAAAGATAAGTGCGTTAAGAATGCTTAAATGATTTTGCTTGAAGCCTCAGCAGGTACTGAGTCACAACCCATTAATCTTTTCATATACTACTCAGCATGAACAATTACTATCCTACTATAATGAGTCTATAAAATAAGTCTAGTGATGTTAAATATTAAAATTTAAAACAAGCAGACAAACAAAACTTTAGAGAGTTTTCAGTTAATCTTAAGTATTGCTAGCCAGAACTAAAATCAGTTCAATACATATACACAGAAGCTTAATATTTGTAGAAGATAATGCATTTTCAGCCGAGTACTATCCCATAAGATCTAAATTACAAATGTGAGTGTAATTCAGGCTGCTGATAAAACATATTTATATTGATGAAATTTCATTGACAGCAGCAAGGATACATCTGCATAAACCTAGAGTAATGCAGTGTTACGTTATTTATTTTAGTAGCTATGGGGGTAGCTATCTATATAGCCACTGTTTCAGTTGTAGAAAATAGAACAATGAATGAATCATATCCAGAAAGATGGTTTAATATTACAAAGCATAATGACTACCTTGTAAAATGTTGTGATAACCATTGCTGCACTTTTCATAAAATCTAAGTCTAGTGTGGGTCAACAGATCCCATTCCATAAAATACTGCTGGATAATTTGAGTTAGCTAGTGTTGAAAAAATGAAGTTGTATACTTTAAAGTGTCTGTAGACTTACAAACCTTAGTGAACACCTTCTTTAATTATGTCTATAAAAAATCAGCCTCTGTCACTATTTCAAATTGGAACATAAATCTATCTACAGTAGGTATGCAGCAGCAAAGACACTGGAAAACATACTCTGGAATTAAAGGTTGACATCTACCCTTATCATCTTGCAATATATTAAACTTCTGGAATAGAGGAAATTGGGTCTTATCTAATTTTGTCTCTTAATTGAACTTGCAGTAAATAGATACATTATCAACATCAACAAGGAGTTCCAATTCCTTGGAAGGTGATTTGTTTCAATTCAGAGATCATGGTTATTTCAACAACTGTAAGAAGCTCAGCAGTGATAGTACTCAGTTTTCAAAGGCTTCAGGAGATCCTCGAAGAAAAGATCCATCCCTTTTCCATGAGAAAAGGCGTCAATCACCTAAATATATTTCTTAATGTCCATTATTTTTTCCATTATAATAGAAAAGGATATAACAAATAAAATGATGACTAAGCACTAATAAAATCAAACAATGGTTTTAGTTAAGATAAATTTATACTTTGGGCCTCTTATCTTCTCTGTGAGTTCTTGCTATACAGGAAAATGGAAACCGAGTTCCAGTTCAATGAATTTTCTTCCATTATGTCTGGATTGTCATAAAACTCATATTAAAAGATTCAGCATAGCATCTAAGTCTTTAGATCAATTGTATATCAAGGAGTGAAAGACTTTTTTTTTTTTCTCTTCTAAATTTATCTTTCTCCTATGATTTAGGGCTGAATATATATAGCCTTTGGACTATACATTTATACTCCTACCTGGCACTCCTGAGTGTCCCAGCTTCTGTTTAAGCTTTATGAAACCCATGCTGCAGGAGCTATCTCTATTTCAACAGTATGTAAACTGACCCTACATTTGAATGTGGATGAACTCTCCTAGAAGGCTGGGCAAGGAAAATAAGTTTATCTTATCTATTAAGGGGATTGGGAAAGGGAAGGTGCATCAAAAATAGCATGGATATTATTCATCCTACTCTTGACTTCTCAAACAACTGAGACCATGTTAAGCCTTTCTGCAGAACAGAATAAAAGGTCTTTCATTAATTTCACAGGAATTCACTTAAGCTTCACCTGAGAATCAAATTTAACTTAGGTGTCTACAACTCAGATATGAGTCAATTTGTCTAGGCTCATAGAGCCCTTTATCTCAATGGAGAGAAAAGTGTGAAAAAGGAGAAGCCTTAGATGCTTTGGAACTGGCTGTAGAAGCTCAGTGAGACCAATCTAGATGTCTAAAGTTAGGTGAAATTAATAGCAACATAAATCAATAATCTCTGAAAATCTGTAAAATTTAATTCTTTAAAGAAAAAATGAACTCACAGAAAAGAATTAGAAGAGATTGCATTAAAAAAGTGTGGTTTGCTAGGTTTATTTTTCCTAACAATAAGGTCCTTGTTTTAGCAGTCTGGGAACAGACGACTTTAATCAAATAGCATATTAAGTCAGGACAGATGAGTGATTCCCAAAATATTTTCAGCAAATGTCACCTTTTTGCTACATGAATCATCTGTAACTTTTGAATATATAAATTATTAGAAATCATTACCCAAAGAATTTAGAATATAATTCTTGCTTTGTCATTTGTAGGAATTCCAGCAAGTTTCTAAGTTATTCTGGATAGATTAGATAGGTCTGATGGAATATTTCTGTTCTCTGATGAGATGAATATAAATCCTGAGATCTGATGTGTTAACATATATGAATATGAATTGGAAACTCACTTCTTGCTTGTTTTATATGAACTAAATCATTGGCAGAAACATGTCTGAAGACATTTGCTAAAATAAATAATATTCAAAGTATTCCTGCTTTTGAATTTGCTTCACTGGAGGTTAGGATGAAGCTATTTTTTCTTACATACCCCACAAAGAAGTAGCAAAAAGAGAGAGAGAAATAAGCTATGGTCAAGAATAGATGCAGTATCATGGGAAGAACAGCTTGACTTGTAGGTGCTGCAGAGTTACACAGTTAACACTGTCTGAGCACCGCTCTTATTCTGTCTTTTTCCCCATATCTTTTGAAATCTTCATTGTGTGCAACTCAGCTGCCATCTGGCCAGTGGTTGCAACATCCCTCTAGGGGACTCAAGCATCCAGTCTTTTCCTGAATCAATGTTCTCACCACAGCATTTTGGCATGAGGAGAGGTTTTCACTTCTGTCTCCATCAGATAAGCTGAAGCCTTGTCTTCAACTCCATGGGCCCCAGATAAACGGCTGCAGGCATCATGAAGATCCCAGGCCAGCTCCCATTCACACTTGCTCCCTTTGTTACTGTTTGTTATTGGTAAACTGATGATGGTCATACACAAGTGAACCATCTTTTAGAGATGCCGGTTTCTCTGAATTAATAAGAGCTTTGCATCCCTGTGCTCTGCTAGATCCTGCTATTTTTGGGGGGTACAGTGCTTAAGGAATCACTTCATCAATCTGTTTACAGCTATATGATTCTGTTGACAATTTCAGGGTTGAATTATTTTCTTTTCAATCCCATAATTGAATACCTTGCTAAGAAGCCACATCCTAAGAAAATATTAAATAAATAATAAATAAATAAATAAATGAAAAATTGAGATAAAAGGTAGAAATAAAACAGAAAGACATAAAGAAAGATTCAACAACAAGAATTTGGATGCCCATTGGCAATCCTTCCTATGCCTAGCATTCTCTTTCCCTCAGTTACAGAAAGCCAAACTTTCTCAGCTGTGGCAGTCAACACTGATTTAATTGTATTTTGTGTACAGTCATGGTGAGACTTTGAGTCCTATAGTTTTATTTTCCTATAAAATTTGTCCACAAATCTTAATTCATTTTAATGAAATAAGAATTTAAATTAAATTTTGAGATTAAAAGCAATGAAGGATTTTATGCTAACACAGAATTATAGTTACAGAAGTAAGTAGACTGTAAGTAATTAGTTTAATAAACTATTTGTTTAACTTTTATGTTTCTTAAGCACAGAAATCAACTGGAAACTGTTAATTTATTTTCAAAAATTATTTATACTCATTTAGCTTCTGTCTATTAATCTGCTTCTACCTACTAATCTATGGGTTTTTTTCTGTATTTTCCACAGTATTTTCTACAAGATTTCTTTAATCTTCAGGCAAAATTAAAAACAATATTAAGGGCTAATTAATGTCTGTATATATAACATAAAGCTCGTGAAATAACAAAAATCATTCCAGATGTAGGAAGAAAAATTTGTGTATATGAAATAATGTATTTCTGAAATATTTCACTTGTCAATTAAACAGACAGCTGCTTGTAAATGTTATATTTACCAATAATAAAATATTTTTATTGTTTTGTCCTTTTAAACTCTTTTATGAATTGTAAGTCAAAATACACCAATACAGGTCATGATATGCCAGTAGCAGTTAGCAGAATTTGGACTGGTCTTTGAAAAACAAAACAAAACAAAATTTTACTGTCGCAAACATGCTTGTTTCAATATTTCGATGTTTTTATCATCCATACAACTGGTAGCTAAGTTAAAATAAGTTGATTTTCCTAAGTGATCCTCATTTTTAGGGAAATTGAGACCAAGATGAAGAAATTGAAATTTGCATTATACATAGTGACTCATCTCAAGACACATCATACAGGTAATTTATACCTCAATTTAGATAAAGAGGAAAGTCCTTTGCCTAGCAAAAATGAAAGCCTGTTTGGGTTTTTTAATTATTATTTTTTCTGTTATTTGTCTAAAGAATTGTTCTCATACAAAATATAGATGATATTCATATTCAGGAAGTTTTGCGCAGATGTTGAAAGTGCACAGTAGTGACAGATGTTATAAACTGTGCATACGGCTTCACTGTTGACAGTGCTATATGGAGCAGATATCATGACCAACCTGCTAGAAAGCAGGCAAAGGTAGAGGTAGAAAGAAAATTAGCAGGTCTGTCTGCTGCTGTACAAATCATGTGTGATAGCTGCAGAGAAACTTGCCTCAGCACGCAGGCCAGCCAGCAGAGCAGGGAAGGGTGAAAGCATAATGCTCTGCCAGAATTAGAAAGCCTTGGGGAAAACAGAGACAGAAATACACACAGAAAGTCCAGCCACCTCACTGAACATGCTCTGCAAAGTGGCTATGATTAGTGGAGATCATGGTAAGAGAGATGGAAAATCAGTTAAGAACGTGGAAAGACATGTCAGTTATACTCACTCAGCTGGTTACTGAAACCTTCTGTTCATCATACTCAGGATACCTCAGATTTCTTTAAGGCTACAAGCTGCCCTCCCAAACACTTTTATTTTTCAGGTACTGGCATAACATTCCTGGCAGTCTGTTCATACTTCCTAACCTCTTCAAGTGCAGGATCAAGTCACAGATGCTGTTTTACCTATTAATCTATTAATATAGATCTTCCTCCAGCTTTGAGTGGCATCAAACCACCAGAATGTTTTTTCTTCAACTGGGTCTCCATAGCAGCACCTTCCAGCCTTTTCAATCAACTGGTGCTAATTCTGGCACTGCTGTCCCTGCCTAAAATATGTGAATAGATTAATTCTCGAATGGACAGGGAAACTGACTGTGAAGCAGAAAGGATAGCACAGAGTTAGGGCATGAAAGAAAGAAGCAAGAACACACAACATGGGCAAAATATTCAAACAAAAATAGCTCCTAGTAACTTAATAATGGGGATCGGCAGCTTATATGGAGCAGTTTTTGATAAAAGTGCAGAATCACTTGGATGAAACAGAGAGGGAATGCAAAGAGGTTAATTACTATTTCCCAGTACTAGGTAGAATGGTTGGGCTTATGTTTAGGTCTTCTGAATTGCTGTCCACTGGTCACACTACATTGCACTGGCAATGGCAAAGGAAAGAGCTATATGCTAATTGGTGCTTAACAGAAATTTATCCCCAGGAGCTAATTTCACTACCTTTAAACTAAGGGTAATAATAACTGCTGCTAAGTTCTGACGTACGTAACAGCATTATGCTTATGATAGATTCATTTGGCTGGTGTTATCACGTTAAATGGTGTGTGGCCATTGGTAAACAGATGTAAAATTTCCAGCCTTTCAGTTGGAAAATGCAAATGGAGAAATAAAGTTAAGTGAATAGGAATTTTACTCCTGTGCCCTTATTTCTGAAGTGATTTAAATGAAATATATATTTAAACTTTGCAAATCAAAACACTCCACTAACTGGAAAAAAACAATGAATGTAGAGAATCTACGTATAGTGATGTAATTTTAATACCAGACAACACTCACAGAAACAACACAAACCTCAAAAATTTTCACTTAACATGTGCTCTCAATATAAGCTCTGTGACAAGAAGGAAAAAATTGAGGATATATGTTAACTGCCTTTTGAATATGGTAAAAATAAGTTGAGAAAATTTAGGACTAAGGTGATGACAAAACTATTTTTATCCAGTGTCACTTGCACTTAGTTTTAAGAACAGTGAGAAGCCTTATGTTTTAATTACCTGTTTTACCCCTTTGCTTTCCTCACTACTTTGACCTGAAGTGAATCATGTATATGTACTGTATGGCAGTTTCTCTAGTATAATGACTCCAAAGGATATTTTTATACTACCAAAATGAGAAAGAAGGAAAAGCTGAAAACCTGAAGTTCCCAGAGGAAGGAGGCTGCAATTTGTAAATACTTTTGTTGACAGAAGTATCATGTTAATTCAATAAAAATATTGCACCAAAAATACTCTTGACTGTAGCGTCATTTTTTCCCTGATAGAAATATTCTCAGCAATGAAGAAACAACTACATTCAGCATGTGGAGTTCAGATGCTGGAATTTATATATAGACAATATCAGCTTGTTTTAATGAAATAAAATGACAGCAGAAAAAGACATTTTATGTGGTATTGTTGAAACAACTGAACACAAGAAGACAGTGAGAGGCCTCTTTGAGGCCTTCACCAGTTGTACCTGCCAGTTTTGTAAGGAACATATGTGAATATATTTCAGCATATGCAGAGGCATCAAAAGTTCATATATATGTACACTTATGTATGTACCAGAACAACATGAAAAACAAATAGTGTTGGTTGTGACTACATCAGTAGCCTTTGTCAAGTATGGAACTTCTATTCCCTCTTCTTCACTTCTTAGATGGATGTATCTTCAGATCATAATCCTAATCATCCCCATTGAGGAAAGAAAAAGACTAAATTAAAACCATGCAGCCTACCCATACTTGGCATTTTTTTCTGTATTCAGAAATATATAGACACTCCATCAAGCAGAAGTAGTGAAGATAGTATTGAAAAAGGATTTCTTTCTCCTGGCCCATTCTTCACTGTTCCCTTAAAATGTTTTCTAAGCAAAGTGAAAGTAAGCGGTAAGAAAACAAGTCTAGATTTATTGAAAGAAACTGAATGAGAACAGTGATGTCTTCTAAGGAAAGCATTGTACTGTTCTGACTGCTCTGACCAGGAAAAAAAAAAAAAAAAAAAGAAAAGAATCCTATTATTTCATTATTATATTCTGGTAGAAAAAATGTTTAAGAAAAAATGTTTAAAAAATGTTAAAGAGTCCATGCCCCAAAGACCTTCCAAATTAAAATGAATGCTGTGACCTCCATATTGAAACACTAGGAAAGCTGTTGGCTTACAGTCTAAGCAGCTGCTCTTGGGTCTGTGTGCTGCACAGGCTGTAATAAAGATATGATATATATAGTTCATCTACTAAAACCAGCTTCATACAAGTCTCCATTAACCCTATATAAATGGAATTTGTTGTGAAACCATCGAATTCTCAGTCCCACCTTTAAAAAAAAGGTTGTATTAATGAAGTCACTATATACCTTTTCTTCAGTTTTTATGGTAATATTTCTAGAAAACAAGATTGGCTGTGTAGTTTGCTGAAAATTTCCTTATAACCAGATGCTCTATTGAGACCAGAGTCCTGTTGACTGGCACAAGAAGCATCTGGCCAGCTTCCAGTAGAAACTGGCAGCAATAACAGAATGGAGGAAGGCTGCAATTAAACTCAGCAATAACCCCTCCAACTGAAATAGTTGGGTGCATAACCAAACATCTTTGACACCCGATAAAAAAAAGCTGATACAATGCTTGGTTCCTACATCAGTGAAAAAAAGATGTCATATAGTTGCACTGGTACTCTGTTGTCAGAGCTCTACAAAAATCCTTCAGGAGTAAAAAGTAAAAGCATGAGAAGAAGTACATTGAGAGAAACAAACAAACAAACCAACCTCTGCACTTCCTCCTTAATCCTTTTCATTAGCTACTCTATGCATAAGTCTTCACATGTTTTATTCTGTGTCTATTAATGACTCAGATTTGCAGTGTCCTCATAAGACATTCTTTTGGAACTTTTTGGAGTTTGCTTAAAGTACATGAATTCTCACAGGACAGAAGACCCAGACTTTAAAGAGAAATAGGCTGGAAGGAGTCTTTCTGCTGCCTTCAATGAGAGTTGGCACAGACTGTAATCATCTGGCATATGATAGACTTCATGGCAGTTTGTATGTGTCACTTATGTGTTGTCAGTTCACACTGACATTAACCAGACTGCAAGGTGAGAAGATGGAAGGGGAGAGGGGGAAGAACATATCTGTAATCTTCTTTTGTCTGTACTTGTAGGACGCTCTATACTCTGGTATTCAAAGCACCTGTGTAAATATATATGGCTATTTCATCTATAAAGACTGCATGACGTTGAGAGGATTTTAAAGAAAGAACAGAGCTCTTGCAGACAGCAGGGATGTAAAATACCACCAAATTATCTTTCCGAAATCTGGCTCCAAAACCCAAGCTAAAGTGGACTATTTCATGCTTATCCAAGTTTCAGTCTGTCGCAGAGCCAATAGCACCATAATAACCTCATTGAAAGCATGTGCTAAAGTGCAAGAGGCTGCAAACTTCCTCTTGTCCTACAGGAAAGGAGTACTACTATTTCAGTAGAGAAACTACTTTTTTTTTTTTTGAGTAATGTAACCTGGAGGACATTAGTTTCCTTATAGAACAAACAGAATTTTAAAACTCCTGGAAAATTTAGGTAAATATGCAACTTGGGTAAAGAACGAGATTTTCTCTTCTACACAGTGAGTTTTTATCTTAAAAAAAAAAAAAAAAAGAAAAAGATAGCTTTCAAATCATAGATGTTTCATAGTAGAACTCTTTCCCTACTGCTATGTGTGCAAACTGTTTTAACTTGAATAGATGTATCTCTGTTATGCAAACAATGACACACCCCCATATATCTCCACTGAATGTGTAAATAGCACACTAGTATTTTTCTTTGATGCTACTGAATATTGCTTTTCATTAGAACAACCTGAACCATTCCAAAAGTTCTTCCTTTACACATAAACATGCATCATTCTTTGATGGTCATGCTGAAACGAGTGTTTAAAAAATCAAGGAATGTGGTGAACCAGCCTGAATCCCTGAAGTCATGCTGATGGAGAGACAGTGTGCCTTGCTGGTTCCACTGCCACTGTTGTAAAGAGTTGGTGTTTTCCATGGCTAAACATGCAAGTGCTTAGATACTACTCAAAACCTCATTACTTTTTTTATTGGTATTAAAATGGCAAAGAAAAATTACTCCTGTCTTGTTTACTGCAATCTCTTACTATGCTTGTTTACTTTAGCTGTTAAAATGCTCCTGGCATTAAGATACTGTTGCATTTCTTTCTAGGACAGTATACACTCTAAGTTTGGATTGAGTCTGCTATGTATCACAACACATGTGGAAAGCATGCATTAAAGACTTCCCCAAACTGACAAAAATCAGCATTATCTTGAATGAATGGGACCTCTGAGCTTTCTCAAAAAAATTGCTAGTGATACATGTTGAGATTACCTAACACTGAAATTTTAACAACTCCTTCATGGAATCACAGAATCAAGTTAAGTTTGTAGGTGTCCAGTGATTGCTGCTTAGTCAGAGCCACCTAGAGCGGTGGCCCAGGACCATGTCCAGATAGTTTTTTAAGATCTCCAAGGATGGAGATTCCAAAACCTCCTTGGGCAACCTGTGCCAGTGCTCACTCACCCTCTCAGTCAAAAAGTGTTTTCTGATGTGCAGAAGGAACTTCCTGTGTTTCCATTTGTACCCACCACCTCTGGTCATGTCACTGGGCACCACTAAAAAGAGACTGGCTCCATTCTTTTTGCACCTCCTTCAGTTTTTTGTATACATTTATGCGAACCCCCCTGCTACTCTCCAGGCTGAACAGTCCCAGCTGTCTCAGTCTTTACTCATTAGAGAGGTGTTCCTGACCCTTAATCACCTTTTTGGCCCTTCATTGCAGACTTTCCAGTATGTCCATGTCTGCCTTGTACTGGGGAGCCCAGACTGCACACAGGACTGCATATTAGTGCTGAGCAGAGGAGAAAGATCATCTCTCTCCACCTGCTGGCAACACTCCCAGTGCAGCCCAGGTTACCATTAATCCTCTTTGACACAAGAGTACATCAATGACTCATGTTTAACTTTGTGTCCAGCAGGACCCCCCCATCCTTTTCTGACAAGCTGCTTTCCAGATGCTTGGCCCCCAGCAGGTACTGGTACCTCAGGTTGATCCTCCCCAGGTGCAGGACTTTTTACTTCTCCTTGTACTGTATGATGTTCCTGTCAGCTCATTTCTCCTGCCTGAAAGGTCCCTCTGGCTTGCAACACAACCCTCTGGTATATCAGCCTCTCCTCGCAGTTTGGTATCGCTAGCAAACATTCTACAGGTACACTCTAACCTATCATCCTTAATATCCTCATGTAGAATATCCTATAAATTTGAAAAACACTATCATAGGGCTACTGTTAGTGTTATCACTGTTGCTTTAGTGTCTAGAAATAAGACTCCAGTATAGCATAAAGTACATAGTAAAAGTTCAGTAGATTTTTAGTATGTAGTCATATTTAGAATATTAAAGTTATTATAAAAATGTAATATATTAATTTAAAAAATCTGAATAAATCACTTAAGGATTAACAAACAAACATGTCAGCCAAAATTACAAAGCAGCTAGATGTTCTATCTCACGTTTACAGAAAAAAAAAAAAAAAGTTGTTGAAGAGGACAGAATACTGTGACCTATCTTTTCTAGAGTGGATTCTATTAAGCAAAGAATAAAGTGTCTGTTTGCACCCTCTTAATGGATTTAAACCACTGGATCAATAGTACAGGATCAAACTAAACCACTTAAGAAGGTATTGCATTAATAAAATCCCTTTGCACCTGTCTCTGTAAAAGAGGATAAACAGAGCAGAGTTTCAGGGGGTGATTAAGAGAGAATCACGTTGCAGTGAAAGGCTTTAAGGGGACAAATTAGCCTTTGCTGTACATGGAGATAAGGCAAAGGGCTGCAAGTCTGAGCTACACATTACAAGCTTTTACAGGCAGATTAAAAGGTTTTGGGTTTTTTTTAAAGATGCCATGGGGATATCATATGACAAAATATCTTGAGGCTGTTTATATAACTAATAAAAAAGATGGTAAACTGCTGTGCTGGTGCTACCCTTAGGGCTGCTTGTTGATCTTATTTATTGCAGCCAGAGTTATACTTGATTCATAGCTGTTCTTGTATTCATTCTGTAGCATGCCTACTGGGACATGTGGGGAAAAATGTGAAGATTCAGTATGATTTTATTGCATTTTAATAATAAAATGTACTAGTTGTAATACTTTTATGAGCTTGTTAGTTTATAAATATGATCCTCCCTTTCTCAAGCCCTGGTGACTGAATCCCTTATGTTCAAGCCCTTCACATTCTTATTCATTCTCAGATGGAAGCTGTCTTCAGAGCATCACAGAACGCCGGACCAAGGAGGCCCTTATATCACCTAGCCTCACTTCCTGTGGATGGATATCCACAGAATTACATTTCTGTATTGTCATGACTAACTTTCTGTGGTTATAACAAGCAAGTGTTGAAGAAGATTTGGCTGACTATATCTATCCCCAAAGGTTATTAGGTAAACTATAGAGTACCAGGTCTTTGCAAGTGTTTAAAGATGGTTATAAAACAGAATCAGAAAGTGGCAGGAAACGTCCAGCTTTCACTGTGGATGGAGGTCATCAGTGAAGATTCACAAGAACTTGTCTTGGGCTCCAATTTCATTTAACATAGTCATAAATGACTAGAAAAGATGGTCAGTATGACCTAGAAAAGAAGGAAAATTCAGAGTGAAAATATTGCTGATGATACTAAGCCATCTGAAGTAGCAAAGACCAGGACAACTATGAAGGATCCACCAAAGATCTTAAGGGATTGGGGGAGGAAATAGCTAACTAAATGCAGTGTAGCTAAATATAAAGTGATGCTCATGGCAAATAATCATCTTCCACTCTGAGCTCTGAGTGAACCTCTGTCAATCAGAGGAAAAGTCTTGAAGTTATAACAGAGAAAAGCATGAAGATACTAGATGAATCGCAGCAAAAATAAGTACAGAGTTATTACAAATGAAACAGAATAAAATGGAGAGTGTTGTTACAAAGTTGTAGAAATTATTTTTCTTACTGCGTATGATGTAGATCCTCAGAAAACAGAAGGATATAGAGGAACTGGGAAAGGTTAAAAGAAGGGTAACAAAGAATGTGAAAAGTATGAAACAGTATTTATACAAGGAAACAAAAAAATAAGAAGTCGGGGACTCTTCTGCTTGAAAAAGAAATGACTGAGGGGGAAATGATAGAGCATGTAGAGAACGGATCTATTGTTCTCTGCCCCTTGACAGCAAAGGAAGTAGTAGGCATCAAATGAAGCTGTCAGCTGTCAGGTTCAAAACACAGTTACAGATAGACTGTGCATCACTGTGACACAAAGTGTTGTGGATGATAAAAATGTAAATAGGCTTGTAGGAAGACTAGACATATTCATGTCAGGAAAATCCATACAAACTATTTCTGCCTCAGGTAGTCTTGTAGGCTAGAAGTATTACCATATGCTGTTGTGCTTTTTCTCTGGACATATGCTTTTAGATGCTGTTGGATACAGGTTCTTGTGCTAACTTAAACTTCGGTTACTCTTGTTTGATATCCTACTATCAATTGCCCCAGTGATGCCAAAATCTACAAAATCTGACAAGAGAGCTACCAACAAAGAATTAAGACAATGAAGGCATTTATCCATAATAATAAACCTCGTGTTTTCTCCCCCTTCTGAACTAACTTTGGTGAAGTGTTTCAGTTAAAGTTATCTTCAAATCACTTTGTTTCTATAGGATTGCTTTAAGCATAAAAGTTAGTTGTCTCACTATTATGCACCCAAATTTTTCAATCAATTGCATCGTAGGAATTTGGGAGATTAATGTTAACATGGTATCCATGAGACAAAGAAATCAAACATCTTTTCAGACAATTCTGGATGTCATTTCTATACACATGGAGCTGAAAAGCGTTTCTTGGGAGTGGTCAGCATGAATTCATCAAAGGGAAATCATGCTTGACCAATCTGATAGCCTTCTATGATGGCATGACTGGCTGGGTAGATGAGGGGAGAGCAGAGGATGTTGTCTAACTCGACTTCAGCAAGGCTTTTGACACTGTTTCCCATAACATCCTCATAGGTAAGACTAGGAAGTGAGGGTTACGTGAGTGGAAAGTGAAGTGGATAGAGAAATGGCTGAATAACAGATCAGTGATGCAAAGGCTAGTTGGAGGTCTGTTGCTAGTGGTTTTCCCCAGGGGTCAGTACTGAGTCCAGTTTTGTTCAACATACTCACCAGTGATGTGGAAGTGTGGAAGAAGGGATAGAATGTACTCTCAGCAGGTTTGCTGATGGTACAAAACTGGGAAGAGTGGCTGACACATCAGAAGGCTGTGCTGCCATTCAATGAGACCTGGAAAGGCTGAATAGTTGGGTTGAGAGTAATGTAATGAAGTTCAACAGGGGAAATACAGGGTTCTGCATTTAGGGAGGAATAATCCCATGCAACCAGTACAGGTTAGGGGTTGACCTGCTGGAAAGAAGCTCTATGTAGAAAGACCAGACAGACAACAGGTTAAACATGAGCCAGAAATGTGGTCTTGTAGCTAAGAAGGCCAATGGTATCCTGGGGTACATTAAGAAGAGTGTGGCCAGCAGGTCAAGGGATTTTGTTATCCCCTTCTATTTGTATGGCAGGTGCAGCATCCCTCATGGAAAGCTGCTAAAAGCCTGGGTTTGTCAAATAAAGATTGGCTCAGTGCTCCACAGACATTAAACAGTGCCTCACAGAGATTAATTGGTGCCCCAAGGCCCAGGCCCTCAGTCTACATTTGTCATGAGCTTGTCCCCAACTAATTAGGGTGACCACAAAGCACACTCAACTAGAGAATAAATGGAGCTCTGCTGAAGAAGCAATTTTGAGTTAGTTCTTTGCAGAGCAAGCAGGCCTGGCAGTCAGACTCTTCCCCTTGGTTATATGGTACGCCATCCAAGGAAAATTCTGCAGATTGAGTGAGCTACATCCCCACTTTGATGAGTGATACTTTTCTGGGTACCATTGTGTGGGAGAATTTCCCTTTATCAGTGAGTTGTACACACATTTTAGTTCATCTTTCTAGAAAGAATATTCCTCAGAATTTAGGAATTGGTTGCATAGTAGTATATTCCAAATTGACATCTGAACTTGTAATTTAATTTTGTCAAAAGGACTGCCAAGTCATTTTAGTTACAATAAATCCACTTTTTGGGTAGCTACTGTTGTCTGTTTTGTGGGTGCCTCTGTGGCACTTTGCTCTAGTGAGGCCACATTTGGGCTATTGTGTCCAGTTCTGGGTTCCCCAGTTCAAGAGAGACAAGGAACTACTGGAGAGAGTTCAGCAGAGGCTACAAAGATGATTAGGGGACTAGAACATATTTCTTACAAGGAAAGGCTGAGATACATGGTTCTGTTTAGTCTGGAGAAGAGAAGGCTGAGAGGGGATTTTATCAATACTTACAAATATCTAAAGATCTGGTGTCAAGAAGATGGGGCCAGACTTCTTCAGTGGTGTCAGTGACAGGACAAGGGGCAAGGGGCACAAATTGGAACACAGGAAGTTCCATCTGAACATAAGGTAAAACTTCTTTACTGTAAGGGGGATGGAGCACTGAAACAGGCTGTCCAGAGAGGTTGTGGAGTCTCCTTCTCTGGAGATTTTCAAAATGCACCTGGACATGCTCCTGTGTAACCTGCTGTAGGTGAACCTGCCTCAGATGGGAGGTTCAACTGTATGATCTCCAGAGGCCCCTTCCAACCCCTACTATTCTGTGATTTTCTAACTCTTTAGGAAGCCTGTTCCAGTGTCTGACCACCCTCTTGATAAAGAAATGCTTCCTAATGACAGTTTTGACAGTTGGATGTGGTGATCTTAGAGGTCTTTTCCAGACGTGACAATTCTGTTTGTAATGTCCAGTCAGAACCTCCCCTGGTTCAGCTTTGAAATGTTCCCATCATTCTAGCAGTGGAGCCCAGGGTGAAGAGCTCAGAACCTCTCTCTCCACTTCCCCTCCTCAGGAAGCTGTAGAGAGCAATGAGGTTGCCCCTCATCATCCTTTTCTCCAAGCTAGACAAGCCCAAAGTCCTTAGCTGCTCCTCATAGGACATTCCCTCAAGCCCTTTCACCAGCTTTTTCAAGGACCTTCACATGTTTCTTAAATGGGGGGGGGGGGACACAGACACAACTGCACACAGTACTCAAGGTGAGGCCACAGCAATGCTGAATACAAGTGGAATAATCCCCTGTTTTGAGTGTCTTATACTGTATTTGATGCATGCCAGGATGTGGTTTGCCCTCTTGGCTACCAGGGCACACAGCTGACTCATACTCAGCCTGTTGTCAACTGGCACCCCCAGATCCCTTTCTGCAGGGCTGCTCTAACCCCTGCTCCTGTCCTAGTTTTTATTTGCTCCCAGCATTACTCCATCCCAGGTGCAAACGTGACATTTGGACTTGTCAAACTTCATCCCATTGGTGACTGACCAATGCTTCAATCTATCTGCAAGGCCTCTTGTCCCTCAAGAGAGTCAACATCACCTCACAGTTTAGAATCATCAGCAAGCTTGTTAATGGTGCGTTCAACTCCTGCATACAGATCACTGATAAATATATTGAACAGAACTTGTCCTAGGATTGAGCTCAGAACACTGCTGGTAGCTGTTTGCCAGCCAGATGTAGCCCCATTCATAACAATCCTTTGGGTTCAGCCCTTCAGGCAGTTCTTCACACAGCAATTAACAGTATTAGTAACGTGTAAAGTTTTGTAAATAAATATGGAAATAGAAAAATACCCTAAGAGCTATTATTCTAAATGCCTACAGTGCACTTACAGTTGACACAAAATTCCACTGTGATAACATAAAATGTATTTCTACTTCAAAATTTATTGTAAATACTTTAAGTATATTTAGAAGCTATGTTCATTGAAAATGCCATTTTCTGAAAATGAAGTAAGGAGAGTTCTAGTGGTTGCTGACAGGTTAGAATAAACCATAACACATTCAAAATGAAATAAAGGCAGATATAAAAGCCATCTCATAATTTAGTAAGCCATTTATAATTAAATATGCATCTTTTAAATAAAGAGAATGCATTAGCAGAAGTTAATATGTGTTATAAGTTATGCATGTTTATAAAGGTATTAACTTTTCATAAGTCATTGACAATCCTTTAAGACACACTAAGAAATGTATTTTTGATTTAAGTGTATCTTCTGCAGTTATATCAAGATTTTTCTTTTGGACAGCATCTTAAAATCGCATGATTACTTGGAACTAATATTCCTTATTTAAAAAAAAAAAACCCTGTGAAATATGATTCTTAGACCACCTTTTTGAATTATTTTTTAACAAGGAAGATAATGCACTTGTAATTTAAAAACAAATCACTTTTCTCTCATAATTTTCATGATGCAAATCCAAATTTCCTCTTTTGAAGGATACATAGAATGATAAAACGTTAGATTATGATCTCAAGATACACTGGAATATCTCCTTCAGATTCCTTATAAAAATACAGAATGTTTGTAATGTTCTTTATCTGGACATACTGTCTTTCCTTGCCAAAGTAATAAACCCACAATATTTTTAAAGCTGCCTTGAGAACCTTGGAAAATGATATAGAAATCTGGAATATGTCACATTTTATTAGGTGACTTTGTTGAATATACCCACAAGTTCCTGTCTCTTTTAACAGTACACTATAATTTATGGCTTTTATGCTGCTTTACTATAGATAGCACATATTAGTAGGACTGGAGGAGTGTTTTGTGGACTACAGTGGAAGCAGAATTTCAGGAACTAGATGCTGTGCAAATGCTTCAGGACTAAGTTTCTATGATATGGTTGCCTGCCATGGGAGATGGGTATTTTTTTTCTGAATAAGCCCTTGAAGTGTTGAAATGTTGTTTATGAGGCCCCTTTTAGGAGGCTCTGCAAAGAGCCTTGTCTTCCAGAGCAGCTGATTGCCTCTAAACAATGCAAGCATCTCAGATTTAAGACCAAGGAACTTTCAGTTTAGGGACAGAAAACCATTATACATTACCAAAAGGTAGCATAGCTTATATTCATGGCACATAAGATATAACATTATCTAGTGAGTTGCTTTCTCCTGTTATTTTCCAACTTCTACTTTCTGTCCAGAGTCCTTTTTATTCTTGTATCTTGGACTGTGAGATAAAGGCCACTATAAGACAAAGAAGACTGAAGGGATGGAAGAGATGTTTATACATTTTGAGAAAGCTGTTGTTGCTTTTTTGTAGAATAACATAGATTTATTAAAAGAAATTAAACCAATGAGTATCATAGATTCATTATTAAAAAAAAAAAAAGCAGAAAAAAGGGGTATTGCACAAATGTAAAATGTTTGGGTTTTTTTTCACGGTACTGGTACTTTCAGACCTATTCCTTGTTAAACTGTCATAAACTAGACCTGATATATTACTGATTTTATATATTTAAGTAATTCTTGATAACAGGATTTACTTGCAGGATAAGCACCCTTTGTATTCTGTGCTTCTGTTTTCCTTTAATAAATTTCACCTCTGATCTTCTCCATATATTCTTTCAAAATTATGTCTTCCTGATTTCCTTCTTACTATCTCAAAGGCCACTGAAGTAAATGTAGGGGTTTCATAGCTTTTCTGTTGCCCTCTGAAAAGTGCACAGGGACTGACACTAGTATTTATCTTCTGTAGTATATTGAATAATCAGGGAAGTAACTTTCTTTTCAGCTTTCCCTCAGGAGAAGACTGAAAATTAAATGACAGCAAAGGGACACTCAAGGATTTTATTACCAGTTTCACCAGTACAATATTTGCATAAGGACTTCTCATTTGTTTTCACTATGACAGCAATTTGGGAAAATAATTCCATACTTTTGTATTTCTTTAGACAGTTTGGACTGGCTATGTATCTTTGAGTTATGAGTAATGGGGTTTTTACTTATATTGTACTTTCCAATGGGAAGATATAATAAATGCGAAAAATGCACATTTGTCTTAGCTAGGTCTGTAGCTACTTGAATCCTAGAGAAGGAGGGGAATTAATGTTATTTTGTAGGGTCTTAATTACAGCACAATTTCATGCTGAACTTCTATGGCATCAGGCACTGCTGTGATTACATTACAGCTGTTTTATAATATCTGTGTGGTGAAAGATGGTAACAAAAAATAGTAATCAGATACTTCTTTTATTTCAAAGTGATTATTTTTTAGGGAAGGAAGCATTTTAAAAGTTCAGACTGACTGAGCTCCTCTTTAATACAGATAATCAGGAGTTATTTGAAGTCTTTACTTTTAAGACCAGCCCCTGTGAACTCCAGTCCCTAGTTGAAGGGAAGAGAGCCTGGGGGAGGGATGACTCTCCACTGGTCAGTGAAGACTGGCTGAAGGACCAGTACATAAGTTGAATGTGCATAAGTCCATGGGCCCTGATGAGATGCACCCAAGAGTGCTGAGGGAACTGGCTGATGTTGTCACCTTACCACTCTCCATTATTTTTGCAAAATCATGGCAAACGGGAGAGGTGCCGGAGAACTGGAGGAAAGCCAGTGTCACTCCAGTCTTCAAAAAGGGCAGGAAGGAGATTCCAGAAAACTATAGGCCAGTCAGCCTCACCTCCATCCATGGAAAAATAATGAAGAGGCTCATTCTGGAGGTCATCTCTAGGCACATGGAAGAGAAGGTTATCAGGATTAGTCAGCATGGATCTACCAAGGGGAAGTCATGCTTGACTAATCTAATAGCCTTCTATGATATTGTAACTGGATGGATAGATGCAGGGAAACCAGTGGATGTTGTCTATCTTGACCTTAGCAAGGCTTTTGACACGGTCTCCCATAACTTCCTTGTGGAGATACTCAGGAAGTATGGGATAGAAGAGCAGATAGTAAGATGGATTAGTAACTGGTTGGACAATAGAGTCCAGAGAGTGG
>JANHGN010006080.1:30685-46597 GCA_024605025.1 Megaceryle maxima
CCTGCTCTGGCAGGGGAGTTGGACTTGAAGATCTCCAAGGTCCCTTCCAACCCCTGACACCCTGTGATACCTGTGATATTCAGGGTGTTCATCTCTAAAGACTACATGTATCATAATGAGACAGCATATAAAAAGAGAAGCTAAGAAAACAATGAAGGGTGGGATTCATCTCATCCACACTCAAAATATGTATTATAGACATAATATACATCACTGGTATCTACGTATGAATTAATTGTTTAGATTCCATCTATATTCAATGAAAGAAACACTTCTGGTCACAGTTCATACCGTAGTAAGATAATAAAGTCTGTTGTCATCTCAGGCTAGATGATGTGAATCCCATCCAAAAAGTCTCATTAAAAATTGTAGTGGTCAATGCATCTAGTTTAAGATGAAGAAAAATGAATGTGGAGAATAAGTAAGTGAAGCAGTAAATAAGCCAAGACAATCTTCTAAATTACTCTCTTTACATGTTTTGCCTCAGCATGTGTGGGAGTATTCAAAGATGGCCTGGGTCAAACCTGTTGGGGAGCAGGCAAACAAATTATATGAGCAAACATTGCACATTACTTTAACCTGTACATAGGCCCTGATTTATATGCAAGTACAGACATAGCTAAAGATTCATCCAGACTAGAACTAGACTCCCTAGCATACTGACAAACCAGAGATTTTGAAGTTAGAACACTGAACTACTGACACTGTCTGTCTTTGAATATAACAAAGTGCATCTAATATCAATGTAAAGTAACCTGTGCCCTATGTCCATGGAGGGCATGGACATTCCCTAAAGTTTATTAAAAATTGCTTTCACAATGTCCCATAAGTTGGATTTTACAGTTATGAAGAATGAGAGTTTAAAAGATCCCCACACATTGTCTATTACAGAGTAATTATTGATTATCTAAGTTACAGAGCAGTGTGATCATAGACTAACATCAGGGAAAAACACAATTGCAACAGACAGACAGATTCAGTCTGATACTGTCTACTATCTCCCAAATAGACTTACAAGGGACAACAATGTGGAGAAACTCTAGTTTCCTGACCCAGTGAAGAAGGTTGTATGGCATTGCACAACCTGGCTCAAATATGTATCAGAGACAAAAAAATAGAGGTTTTCCTTTTAAGGAGGAAATGAAAATGGGGTTGGACTTGATGATCTCCAGAGGTACATTCCAACCTCTACCATTCTATGATGCATATATACCATATTTAGGGATAGACTCAGGCTAAATGCAGATACCTGAATAATATGATCAAAACTTTTTCTTTTGGTTACCTCTGATATAAAGATATTTAATTCCATTTCATTGACCTTATTTTGCAACTTAATTTCCTTACTTATGCATTTTTATTAAAAAGAAACCAGATATGTATTTGGAAAACATTAATGACTAAACAATATTTCTATTTGCTCAATTCTGAAAAGTAGATAAGAAATAGTGCTAGAGATAATTACCAAATTTCAATATTTATAGAAACCAGGCACTTGTGTAGATAATAAGACAATTCTCAATGTGCTTTGATGATGATGAAGTGCCAGTTTTCTGTAAATATTGAACTAACGTAATTATCACTTGAACTATTCATTATTTATCTGGTTTCAGATCACAATGAATACAGTCAAATTGCCATTTTTTTCATAGGAAAGTGAAGCTAAAAATAGGTATTATATTAACCTTTTATGTATTTTTTTAAAAGTAGCTTGAAAATTATTTTACAAATTGGAATGAGAGACAATCTCTAGATACACAAGCAAGGACAAATTTGTCAATATACTCTTGAAGTTAAGACAGCAGGCTCTCTATAAAACAAACTATCCAATAACTATTTAATCTTTGATCCTGCAAACACTGACATCCACAGATAAATCTATTTACCATTTATGTGCATAAGTCTAGGTAAATAAGAGCAGAGGACATATCCTCTGTCACTGAGTTCTGTACTTCACACGCCTCTGCAATTACGTTAGTCAGTCTGAAAAGCACCTAAACTCTTTTTAAAACCAACTACCTTTGTTGTCTCTTTGATAAGAAGACTATTTCAGAACCTATTTGTTCAGAAAGGAATCTTCTAATTTACCCTTAAAATAATCCTGAGTAATTGATAAAAATTCGTTCATGTACAACTATTGCTAAACCTATATGCTGATGTTTGCAAGAAAAACTATTGGCTTGTACTGTGCAAAGACTATATATTTGCTCTATTCCTCATATGGTTTTAAACACAAAACTACTTAAATTCAGTATACTTTTCACAGATACTAAGACACTACAGCACTCCCTAAATGTATTTTGAGGATTTCTGATAATACATCCAGTGATATACAGAACTGCTTGCAAAATAAGTCTGATAAATTTGAGATATAGGGACAAGAGAAACATTGAAATGCAAATTACCACACCAAACAGAAATTTCACTTATGATAAAGTGATGCCTACAAAATATTAGGTTTTGTAGTATTTTAGAATCTGAGTGTACTGCACTCAGAGTTATATTCTGTTCATTTAAGGCCATATGGAGCACATATAGATGTGTGGGTCCTGCTGGACACCAAGTTAAACACGAGTCAGTGATGTACGCTTGTGTCAAAGAGGATTAATGGTGTCCTGGGCTGCATTAGAAGTGTTGCCAGCAGGTGGAGGGAGGTGATCCTTCCTAAGACCTGACAGATCTTATCAAGCAGAATCACAGAATCACAGAACATTAGGGATTTGAAGGGACCTTGAAAAATCACCCACTTCAACCCACATGCCAGAGCAGGATCACGTAGATCAGGTCACACAGGAACATATCTGTGAGGGTTTTGATTGTCTCCAGAGAAGGAGACTCTGCAACCTCCCTAGGCAGCCTGTTCCAGTGTTCTGTCACTCTCACTGTGAAAAAGTTTCTCCTTATGTATACATGGAACTTCCTATGTTCCAGTATGCACCTGGTACCCCTTGTCCTATCATTGGACATCACTGAGAAGACCCTGGCTCCAGCTCCCTCAGCTTTTCCTAATAAGGCAGGTGTTCCACTCCCTTAATCATCTTTGTGGCTCTGAGCTGGACTCTTTCAAGCATTTCCTTGTTGTTCTTGAACTGAGGGGCCCAAAACTGGATACAATAATCCAGATGTGGCCTCACCAGGGCAGTGTAGGGTGGGAGGAGAACCTCTTTTGACCTACTAACCACACCCCTTCTAATGCCCCCCAGGATGCTGTTGGTCTTATGGCAGGGCCATGCTCTGATGACACTGCAGCCAAAGACCTAGCTCACAGACTCTAAAAACATGAATGAATTTAAGCAACTTCTTCTAAACCAGATAGACATCATCAACCATTGACAGCTATTACTGGAGAGAGATCAAATGTGAGTATACTTCAGGATACAGTAAGCAGGGTGTTCTGCTTTTTGTTCTGTTAGAGGCACATGATACAGAAATAAAATTGTATATTATATACAAGTGGTGGAAGCTTTCGTGTAAAAAAAAAAAAACCCAAACCCAAGAAACAGACTACAACCATATCATTATCACATTTCCAACACTAAAAAACCTGAGAGCTTTAAGCTGGAGCAGGCCCAAAGAAGCTGGTGAAGTGTCTAGAGCACAAGACTTATGAGGAACAGCTGAGGGAACTGGGGTTGTTTAGTCTGGAGAAAAAGAGCCTCAGGGGAGGGAGACCTTATTGCTCTCTACAATTACCTGAAAGGAGTTTGTAGAAAGGTGGGGGTTGGTCTGAGGAAACTGCCTCAAGCTGTGCCAGGACAGGTTTAGATAGGTCATTAGGAAATATTTCTTCACTGAATGGGTTGTAAATCACTGGAATAGGCTGTCCAGGAAAGTGATGGAGTCACCGTCCCTGGAGGTATTTAAAAGACATGCAGATGTCCTGCTTAGAGATGTGGTTTAGTGGTGACCTGGCAGTGCTGGTTCAAGAGTTGGACTTGATCTTAAAGGTCTCTTCCAACCAAAATAAAAACATATATATCTATATATGTTATAATCATCCTATAACTATCCTAAGAATTAGTATTTTATTTTATTTGGACAATAATTACCAGATTTTTAATGTATTTAGGAAAGTGAAAATAATTAGTTAGCTAAGCAATCTGTGGTATGGTGTGCAAAATTGGGTCTACAAAAAAATTTCAACTCTGTTTCTCTGGTCTTACACACTATGAGTGTCCTCATGCCAGTTGCATATCAGTATTAACTCTGCCATGCTACAAATAGGAAGTAGTTTTTACTGCTGTTTAAATGGTTAAAATCCTGGTTCTTCATGGATTGCCTACAGCTGGGATTTGTGCCAGACCCTACTGACTTCAAACAAGGATCATAACTGTTCATAATATATTTGTAGCACTGTAGTTTGCTTCAGTATGTGTATTATTAAAGCACATATAAAGCATACCATGTGTCCACCAGAATAAGAATCATTATGTTAACAGCATATTGGTTTTAAGTATAGTATGACAAATAGCAGCTTTTAGAGAGGTATAAATAACTGCTTTAAAGCAGACAGGTAGTACTGTGACTTGCTCTTACCTGTGCTTCTTTCATTGCTATTAAAACTAAATTTGATTTCATAATACCTCTGCAATTATTTCAAGCCTTACAGGTGACTATCTGCTTTTCTAAGTCAGAAAATGCTAGGCTTAAGAGTCCATAATATAGTACAATGCTGTGACTTGGGAGTTTGAATAATGCTAAGGAGAAAGGATTTTATTTTTTTTTAGAGTATCCCCAGGATACATATTATTTAGATGTATCCAAGCTGCTAAAATTACATCACTGCCATTTGCCAGATGCATATTTGACCTTTTGGGTTTGTACATGTACATATGCTACACTTAAAAATATTAATTTTTGAAGCAAGTGTAATAGGAAGTGTTTCTCTGGGCCCACTCATGGGCACCAGAGAAATTTTCCGGCTCAGTTCCATCTTTTCTATGTTAGTAAACATAGATACCACTATACATCCTGTCCTATGAAGAGAAAAGGCCTCTCTCCTCTGTTGAGGAACCTAGAAGCATAAGCTAGTTTCAATGGATGGAGATGACAGAACATACAGACTTGTTACAGGCAGACTTCAGAAGAGATATGATCTCTAAATTAAATTGTTTTATAAGAGAGCTTTTGTCTCTAAAGTAATATCTATCTCTGAAATTTAAAGCAAAAATAGCCATAGATGATCAAATCTTAAATCAATTTTTTTCCATCTAATTTATTACAACAGAAATGTTGTAGGTATTATATACCATATTTTTGCTGTAAACCAAATTATACCTATTGATTTGTCAAGGTAAATTTTTAATCATATATTTCTTTTCTAAGAATAAGTTTATGATAAGGAAACTGAAATTTTCTTATTACTTCACTGAAGACACGTGAAGTTGAATAGCTTGTGCCTTAGCTTGATATTTTTTCTGGCTAAAAACTTGCTGAATCAACAGGTATGCATGTATCTTTACTGCCAATTTAAAAATTCAGTTCCACTGAATCGGGAGATCCATTCTCCATGTCTTTCCCTTTAGCCTATGCATACTGTGACAGTTAGAGGTCACACTACCTTTTTATTTATTCAGAACATACTGTCTAAATAGGGTCTATAATACCTATAAAATAGTTATTTCTGAAATTGTTGCACATATATTCCAGGACTGTGTAGCAAAACTTCAAACTAACTTTTAAAATTGGTTAGTAAAACCAGAAAGGTAATAATTGGATTCTTAAAGAACCATAGCTAAATGCAGTTATTAAGAAAGCTGGAAGAGGAAATGGGAAAAAGAATAAACTAAGGTAACGCAGAAATGAATGGTATGGTAAAGAATTCAGGGAGGAAAAATATTTCTGCTGTTAATATTATAAAATGAAAACCAATAGAGTTCTGTGTGACTTGACAGCTCTTATTTTATTATGAGGCCAAAGGCAGCAAAAATCTGGTTTGGAAAGTTACATAAATGCCCAAGAAGTTGTAGCCAAAACTTTTCCCTTACAAAATGAATGTACTTGAAAAAGGATCAATAGAGTTATATAGCTAATTTTCTGAGCTGGTGCTTACTATAGTCTGTCCACATGGCCTTCAGCTGTGCCTCTGGAAGGATAAAAGGAAAATTCATAGTCAGCACAGGGAAACATTAGAATGAAAATTGCCTATCTTCATGCTTATATAGCATCATTTAATATTTAAAAAGAAACCAAATATTTAATACCAATAGCCTCTTAAATGCACACAGACATCTATCATCTTTAGATTGTGTAGAACATATTTTATTTCTACATGTCTTACTTGGATTTACATAGAATGCTGGAATCATCACACCAAAATTCAAGACCATGCCTAGTAACTCAGACCAACTTCTATTCAGAGTTGTCCTAGGTATCATTGCTGTAGTGGCAATCATAGACAATATGCCTCTTCTGATTCTGTAAAAATTCCTGTGTGGTCAAATTGCTTCTGGGCAATGCTCAGACACAGTTCAAGGGAAATTACTTGGAAGAAGCTACTATCTATAGGCAGTTTTGGTCAAAACTGGCATCCTGTCACCCTTGACATTCTTCTAACTATTATAGCAGGCTTTGCACCTTCAGCTGTTCTAGTATGTCTCATGTCACATCCAGGATAACCTGCACGTGCCTACCCTCAGTTTCATGATGTGAAAGATCTCATTCTGAGATACAAGACAGTCTCAATACTACCTTAGAAACAACAAAATGCACAAAAGATAATTGCAGTTTTTCAGGGCTAGATGAAGGGAGAACATAGGAAGTCTGTTTCCCTCTGACTTTGAGGCTAGAAAAAAATCTGATGGGCCTTATGTATTAGCCATGTGCTCAAATACTGTTGAACCTCTCTTTTAGCTTCCAGTCTATTTTTGACAAAGCATGACCACTTATATCATGCTGTGTCCGCCCTGTGTATAACGGAAATCGAAACATTTGTGCTGCACTGATTTCAGAACTTCTGAAGGTGTTTGTAGGCTATGTCCGAAAATACTACTACCAACACTTTGCAAACAATTCAGGTTTGATCCCCAAACTATTTCAGATATGAACATGCATGTTCATAATATATCAGGTTTCTGTTTGAGAAAAAATATTTAGGTATTCATTAAAAATCAGTAGCAAAATCTGCATAGCTTCTCAAGACCATTTAAAAAATCTCAACAGACATATACTTCTTCACACAAACACACCCTCCCCTTATAATATCTCTTTTACTGTTAGCATATTTATTTCTGTAAAACACGGAACCTTTCTTGAAGTTTTATATATTTACTGTCACAATGGATCTACTGAGAGACAACATTGCCACCCCTCCTTACTGGATTTTTATGAAAGAATAAACATAGATCACTGGAAAGAGACAAGACACATGTTGCACACTGTAATTCCTCCAATGCCCACTTCATTCCCTTAGTTTACTCTGGAATCTTCTCTTCACAGTTTAAGGATATCATTATTGGTAATCCTGTTAAAGTGAGTATACTTCTTGAATGACAGTCTCACTTCCATCTGGGATTTCTTAATCAGGACTTATCTGAAACTGAATTTCAGTTTGTAGTTTAAGAGAATGGTTCATCTTCAAAATCCCCTTTGCTTAATATCAAACATTACGTTTCTCCTTGAGATTTTTTTCAAAACAACTTTGACAGAACAAAAAAGTATTTTCTTTAAAGCAAAATGCATTGTATTTACTAAATGTCAAAGATACAAGGTGCTTTATGTATATAGAGGCATGTCTGACTTGCAAAACCTTATTTGCAACAATCTCCTAGTAGAGTGAAATTATTTTGAAATTATGTTGTATAAAAGTGAAGATGGGAAGAAGAGATATGCTAGCTACTTTTCTTTGTTAATGAAAAATCAGATGAGATATGTGATTTCTTCTTTGAAAATTTGTACATTTTGAAGTGTTGGAATTGTTGCGATTTTTCTTTTTTTTTCACAATGGTGCAGTTTCACAAAACTTTACAGTTAGCAGTGATCCAAATGCTTACTTGTTTTGTAAGCCTTTCTGATAAGAAAATGGTTCTGCAGGATAAGTAACAGCAGGAATTGTATTTTTGCTATTTGTGAAGTATCATTGCCTTGCCAGAACATATTGAAATTCAAAGCCTGATGAAAACCACCATACATAGTTTATTTATTTGGATGATACAAAAATAAAAAACAGAACTGGGGTTGCTACAGTGGTATTTCAAATAAACTATTGTGACAGCCAAGTCTGTGTCGAGGGCTGAATAAGCTTTTCATCAGCCAAACTATTTTTTCTGTTCCTGGAGTTAGTAATTGATTGCTAACTTAACTGCTTTATTGATGCTCAAACTGTCATACTGTATCCAGAGCACAGGAAAAAAAAATTCATATTTATGGATCTATTCCATCTTTTTATTTTCTTTAATAAACAAGGTTTCTAATGGTTGCCTAATCATAAATTCTAGTCAGACTCTTTTAATTGTTTTTTGACCTACATACTATTATAGGCCTGATGAACAATTCCCTAATCAAAGTTGCAAAACATTCTTCTTTGTGTTCAATAATTTAGAGATCCATGTGGGAGATGTGTCGTTTCTCTTAGTCTCAATGTGAATTTAGTTCATTTTATGCATGTAGTCTTGAGATTCATTTGAGCAAGATAATTTCAAATAAAAAAAAAAAAAAAAACAAACCAAAAAACAAACAAACAAACAAAACCCCCAAGAAACAACCAACCTAATACATCCAAAAATAAAATAAGACTGTAAATTTTATTTCTTTTTGACTGTTAAAGACAACTACAAATTCAATTGCTAATTATTTTGCTAATTTATAAAATTGCATGTTTGTTCTACCAGAGGCTTCAAGGGTCAGATCTTAGCATTATTACTTTGAACCATGTGGCCAGAGTGCTTTTGGGCTGTTCAAGAAGAACATTCCGATGCACGAATGAGACACAGAAAGTAGCATATAACCCCCATTACAATCCTCCTTCCCTAGTGCCAGGATAACAGAGCAAAATGTGGAAATATATCCTGGCCACAAAATACTGAAGCACTGTGATTAAAGGTTTTTAAGGCCAAAGTTCTGCCTAAGCCCCATTGCTCTATAAATCACACTTCTGTAGCCTCTAGAAAACAAGAGTGATGTGTGCAGCTTAAACTTTAAAAGCTCAGTCTTTTCCCAGGGGAACAAATGCCCTTTTAGAGAGGGTGAGGAGCAAGCCTGGAAAGCAAATCATTGGTCTTACGTGCCTCAGTGACCTCTGTCCTGTTGCGTACTTCTTGGTCATCCCCAGGAGTTGGGCTTTCCGTCCACTTTTTTCATTTCGCCTTAATCCGCAGAGAAGATTACTGATCTGGCTTCAGAAGTGATTTAAATTTAGGGAATTCTTTCCATTACATCTCAGATGTGTGGCAGTTTATGCCACACAACAGTATTATCAAAGGTAAGTATTATGTGTGTTCTTGTACACACTTGCAGTGATGCATTCAAATAGTTGGACAATGACTTTCTCAGCTTTCTGGAGAAACACTCAAGCTCAAACTTCCTCTAAGTACACTGGCAAATAAAGGACACTGTACTGTCCATAAAGCTTTCCTCAAAAGATGTATACAGAAGGCTAAAGCCAAGGTATTTCAGCTATTTTGCTGATGACCTTAGCTCTTTTTTCAGTGAGTTAAAATAGTACTCAAACCTTAGAATTACTTAGCAAGCATCCTAAGACTGAAGATGAGGTTACAAACTCACTTTTTTGATAAACCTGTGACATACTCTTCACAGTCAGGGAATTTTATGTATCAGAACAGACTTTTTAAGGAAGGGAAAATCTACCTTACATGTATATTCAGCCTAATGCTTGATGCTTTGCAAGGCAGTTTTTCCTCAGGGAACTATGTTGAAATCCATGATAAATATTCAGCTTCTGACAAGTATGCAGATAAATTAATACAATCCAGTAGGTAATCCCTTTCTGAAAGAATTAGAAAAACTATTTTCATCACCAAGAAGACATGAAAGTATTTTTAAAATATATGCCTCCTGAATAAGTGCGTGAGCAGCAACACAAAGGGATTGAAGTTCTTTTAAACAGTTACTAGTGCAGAACATGAAAGCTGAAGAATTTTTGTGTCATACATTGTTTTATAGTCTTAATTTTCTTCAAAGTTTAAAAGTGTAATGAGTTTCCTCTCATTGTGTACTTTTGTACATAAATTTACACATCTAATATTATTAAAATACATTTGGTCATTAGTGTTATTTCCCTACACTCTGACAGAAGTAAATTTTATCACATTTTTACAAAACAAAAACTCACATCTTGCATGGCTACAGGGATTCTAATGCTATTTAGAGAATCAATAGGGACACAAAATAAATATGACATGAAACTCAGAGTCAATCTTAAACTCAGCAGAAAGATTACACTAATAAAATTTAGATCCTATCAAATAGGCATTATCAACACAAAGGTTATCAGGATGCTATTTGAATGTTTATATTAAAATCCCCAAGCCGCATGCAAATGATAGAAACTGTTAGAGAAAACAAGTGAAAAACCCAGCATGAAATGTACTTCTATGTCAAGGTTATAAAAGCTACCCATTTATGTGCAATATTTGCTATATATCTGCAATAAATTATATGAGATATAATTTAATCTAGAACACACATTATAATTTCTGAAGCTAATGAAGGATCTGGAAAAAAACTTCAGAGAGCACACACAAAAATTGCCAAGAAATCACTAGGGGTCTTAAACTACAGATGAAAGTGAAATGTAATTGCTTAAAATCTTTGTCTAAATGTTTAGTCAAGATAAACTATGACGACTGTTAGCTCAAAGGATATTCTTGCCTGTTGGGTTTAAAGGCCATTTTTAGATGGCAGTGGTGCAGGATATGATCACTTTAGAATAGCAACTGTAATAATACATGCTATTCAATTATATGCTGAGAAAACACTCCAATATGTGTCAAATTTCAGTTTATATTTGGACACAGATTTTACTTTTCAGAGTATACCCTTTCATGGAAGAAAGTTTCAAAATTTTCAGACTATTTAAAGATAAAATGGAATTTTAAAATATTCATTGAAGTGAAAGATGAGCATCTGAATTAAAACCATGGAATGTCACTTTATGAGATTAAATGTTGCATGTTTTCTGAAAAACAAAACAAAACAAAACAAAAAACAACAAAAAAAAAAAAAGAAAAAAAAAGAAAACTCCAAAACCAAAACAACAGAAAAAAGTACTTAGTCTCTTATGGTTGTGCTAAAATAACCAACTGCTCCCATTTCCTTATATATTCTTCCATGAGCACCCAAAAGACAAAGCATTCAAAGTTTTGAAGGAGTAGCTGCTGCTTAGAATGAATGTGTTAAGTAGAGAATAGATATCTTCATCTATATTACAGTACATTATTTATTCTTCCTCAGTACTCTAAATTTTCTGTGAATATTGTAACAAAGTGATGGTAAATTTGTACAGATACAATGGGCTGTCATCTATTCCTGATCCTGCTTTTGAAATATTTTCCTGTCTTTACAGATGGAGAGATGACAGTAGAAAAAAAGATAGGTACAACATAGCACATATCCTATCTTTAGGCACAATGGCCAATTTCAACCATGACAGCACTACCTTGTGAAGACAGATGGTATCAATATTGATCAGTGTTGAAGTTACAGAGTTTTCCAAGAGCTCAATATCTAATATTATCCCTGTTTTCCCCTGACAAATGATGGACTTTTCAGGTAATGGTATCCTTGGTAGTATCTGCATCAGAAATGGTTCAACGTCATTTAAAACTCAGCTCTAAGTTTGACCAGTGATAGAGATCAGTTCCATAGCTTCTGAAAAATGACAGCTGAAAATTCACTCTGGTAATGTAGCCAGTGCTCCTTAACACTCCTGTCTGACTTAATCCACTCATTGCCTGACCAAGGGCAGTTTGGGATTGCCCTGGCCCAGGTGTGAGACATTGCACTTGGCCTTATTGAACTTCATGATGTTTACATGAGCCCACCTCTTCAGCCTGTCAAGGTCACTCTGGATGGCATCCCTTCCTTCTAAAGCATCAAACACATCATTCAGCTTGGGGTCATCCACCAACTTGCTGAGGCTGTGCTCATTCCCACTGGGCTTGTCCCCAGCAAAGGTGTTAAATAATACTGGTCCTAATATGGTCCCCTGAGGGACATCATTCATCACTGCCATCCATCATATGATACAACACACATGGCAGAATTTGTGTGTTTACATCAAAACATTTATGAAATGAAAAAAGAACTATTCATAGCTACTGGGATTTATATTAAGTATGAGGTCTATTAATGTGATAAAACTTTTAGCTTTCTTCATCTTTTTTCAGAGAAAGGAAACAACCTTTGCTTTTTCCTTTCTGCTCATCTTCAGGCATTAATTTTTATTTAAAAAATAAAAATAAAAATAAATACTAAAATGGGAGAAATCTATGTTTAAGAATGCTGTATATAAAAGTTCACTTAATAGTTTTGTTTAAACTTGCTCAACTGATCTCTGGAAATCAGTATTTGAATGGAAATAACATTGAAATCTTTTAGAATTGGTGCTTAGGGAAGCATGGATTTTTAAATGTTTTGCCGTTGTTTTGTTTTTAGAATCAATAACTGGACTTTCATCTCACAAAAACTGAAGGAAACAAAATATTTACTGCTCAGTCCAGCTATATCACTTTTGCCCTGGTTCTGTAATTCCCATTGATTTAGCAAGTAATGCTGTCAAATTTCACATAAGTATAGAAATGATTAATAGAAAATCTTCGAGCTTTCAGGAAGATTAAATCATAACTCTACTCAGACTGTTCTGTAGCTCCAGCTATTTCCCGCTAATAGCTACATTTTATTAACTCCCAATAGTCCACATGGGATACCTCATGCCATTGGGATGAAATTGAACATAGAGTCTATTTACAGAAATGCTTTCTGCTTGGGGTTGGTAGGTACCACATTTTTCACAAACCATAAACAGGCCACACTGAATCTTTTTTCCATGCTTCCAATTATTTTTCCATACAGTTTTACATAACTTGAGCTCTAAAAAGAAGACATCCCATGTGTTTAAGTGAGGCAAAAAAAAAAAAAAAAGAAGATACTATCAAAGTTCTAGACAAATATTCACAGGGTTTGCTTTTACTGATATAAAGCATATTGAATTTAGTATAATGGCAAAATAAGAACATTTCCCACTGAAGTATCACAGTTTGGATCATAAAGTGGTATCAGAGAGTGAAAATAAGCAAAAAAAAAAAAAGTGATTTACCTGATCAATTTAACTAATGTTATATATATTCAGATAGAATTAATCTCCTGTGAGAAAATTTGTTTTCAAATCTAATATACATATGTTAATATCAACATACGCTTTTTAATTTTGATAATTCAAATCAATGTGAAAGACATGATTTCTTAAATAGTTTCATGAACTTTTCTCTTTTTTCAATGTTAGTGCCTACAAGATTTTTGAGACTAAGATATGAGTCTTCCATGCTAGATGTGTTACACAGGTAAATGGAAGAGAGTTTGAAGCAATGTCTTGCCTAATTAAATTTGATGATAAAAAGTACATTTCAAATACAGTGGAACTAGTGAAGAAGCATAAGTTATAGAGGTTAATTCTTTAAAAATTAAGAGAAAAGTTCTTCATCTTCACATTTTATTGACATTGGATCATAAAGTGCATTAACAGCTGGAGGATTAAAGAACTGGGAACATGTCTCATTGTGATATGCAATGGTACTTTCAATAATACATTCTACAACAAAAAGAGCTCTGAATATCAGAAAGCTTCTCAATCAGTGAGTAATCGACAGATTTATTAACAGCAAATATTTATTTATTGAGATAGCTGTCAATGGTTTGTGGGCAGAAAACAGTGAGAACAAAACACATACAAAGACATATATGTACTTATGCAGAAAAAAGAACAAAAAGAAAAGGTCCTCTTAAATTTTTTTCATACAGAAACAATCTCTTTTCCCCTTCCACCTAGTGCTATGTCTCAGAACTTATAATGGAGTGAAATATTGTAGCAGTAAGCATGAATTTAGCCTAGTTAGCCAAACTTAGCATAAAGTGGTGTACCACCTTTTGGTATAGGAGAGGTAAACAAAATATGATTAACCATCTGTCCCAAACAACAGAACATTGTTTTTCTGAGCTTGAGGAGATAGATAGCCAAACTATAAAAACAACCTGTTTATCATCATGTGCAAACATGTCCTGGAAGAGTCCAGAACAAGCAGACAATGACAAGAACAGTGATAGCAAATTGAAAAAGCCAGTGCAATTTGAACAGGCTAATCATCAATGAGATATTGTCTACCTAATCCTATAGATGATGACACTTAAGGATACTCAGAGATGCCACAGGAAGAGATTCTAAATGGAACCCAGAAAAGGAGAACCTGTGAGACTCTGGTGGGAACCCATGACCCTGCACCAGATTTTGTGGCCATCTCTCCAACACCCTAGTATATCCTGTAGCCCAGTCCCAGAATTGCACATCACATGGCTGGGACTGCTGCACTAACCTACCTACCTGACTTCTCTCATGTCTGCATTATCTCTCTCATGGAACAGAAGCATCATATAATTCATAAAATAACATATGTCTATGAGTAAGACATTGTGATATCCAAATCCATTTAGTATCCAGAGTGTGATTTGGTCTTAAACTACAAGAATCAGGTTTCTGGGGGTTTGTTTGTTTGTTTGTTTGTTGGTTTTTTTGTGTGTGTGTGTTTGTTTGTTTTTTATACTAGCAAGAAAATCAGAAGGGTTTTTATATTTAATAGTTCAAGATGTTTTGGTCCCTTGTTACATTATGAAATATATCCACTAGAGAGTCTCTGCTCCTATGATCTGTTTTAGAGGATGAAAAGAACCTGAACAGGGCCACAATATGCAGAACTACATGCTCATTAGAAGACTCCTCTGGATGGTTTCAGCTTCTACACCTCATCTATGTTATAAGTAGTTGTCAGTATGCAAGCTTAACCTTGCAGAACACATCTTTTCACCCTACTTAGAACTAGGTATTGTGACCCATCTCTACTTCTAGGTCTCTTATTGGCTCAAGATATAATAATTATTTTGTGTACTTCTCCAGGTGCTCTGTTATACTCTGGGAGCTGTGTTCTGAAGCCTGCCTAGTCAGGTTTTACAGCATAAAGCACAGGACTTGAATGGCATACTGAAGATATGTCATAAAGACATACTGTATATTTTGAAGACTGAGAGGTATTTCTTGGAAGCCAGAGGACATCAGTCAGTGTTTTATTCATATTGACTGTAAAAACTACTCAGGAACAAAATATGCTCAAACTGTTTTGTTACTTTGAACCAGAGACAAAATTAGCAATTCTACTACAAAGATTGTTCTGAGGACTTAGTTATCTAACACATCCAATTTTGTCAGAACAGTCTAGAATTAAACAGCTATAATTGTAGTTTATACATGTTCATAAATCCTAGAGATTGTGCCTCTGCAGGTTTAGCACCTAATTTCACTCTGCTTAAAAAGCACAGCCAATCTCACTCCCATGGAACCATGTCCTGTCCACAGCTAACACTCTGTTAAAATCTGATATGCCTGGTGCCCTCAGATTATGTTATTTTCTAGCAGTCCAGTCACTAGGTTCAACAATTCTCTTTAGATTTGAGAGCAGTGTTAGGCATTCAAGACCACAACTAAACTGTCACTATATGGACTGTTTTGTACTGTATAACTGTCTTCCTCATGCAACAGAGAGATAAGTCATATCCTACCACATGACAAATTTTTGTTTGCTTGTACAATTAAAATAAAATTCCCCTAAAAGTTACACCAAATATGTCCATACAAAGAAACATCTGATTCTTCCATATTTAATATTAATTTAATATTTTTATTTAATTTTG
>JANHGN010006080.1:47724-65478 GCA_024605025.1 Megaceryle maxima
TATTTAATTTTGCAGCATAATTATTTAATTCTGCCTCCTGGATAAAAAAAAAAGTCACAAGTTGGAACAAGTCAGGTCTGGTTGCTTCTAATCAGCTTCTCTACATTGTAAAAATAATTATACAGATGGAATCAATTTACAGAATTACTTAGATTCCTATTTAAAAATAGCAATATACTTATTAAAGCCCAATAAAGAAAAATTGGAGAGGCAAATAATGTTTATCATATTTTTAGAATCTATATTAGCAGTTTAGCTATAATGAAAAAAATATTATTCAGTAAATTAAAATGTCACAAACATCTAAACACATTGGAAATGTAACAGTGACAGTAACAACAAAATTCTCCAACAGATGTGACATTTTTAAAGATTAATAGAATTATTTAAATATCCATTGGAAAGGTAATTTGAATATGTCAGAATTTTTCCATTAAAATTAGCAGTACACTGAAGCAGCTGAAGTAACTACAACTAGCTACAATCAGATTTCTAGAGGAAATTTTTCTCAATTTGATTATAAAATAAAGAAATGAATGGTTTTGGAATTATATTCAATATATATTTATTTATATATATTGTATCTACTCATGACCACATCATTATTAATTAAGAAAACAAAAAACATACCCATTTTCCTTAGCTGTACCTTCACTGACATACATAGCATTATGTCAAGGAGCTTGCATTCATATCTACAAAAATATCAAGGCTAGAATATTTGGATGCTGTAAGTTTGTTTTCTATTTAACCACTAAGCAAAAAAATTAAATAAATTGACTTTATGAAAAATCCACGGAAGTCTTCTATTCCATAATCTGATCTTCAGCTAAATGCAAAATTTCTCTATAATGGGAGGAGAAAGGGCTATCTAATGCTCTTAAGCATGAGTCAGCAGTGTGCCTTTGTGGTCAAGAAGGCCAATGGTATCCTGGGGTGCATAAAGAAGAGTGTGACCAGCAGGTTGAGGGGGGGTTCTCCTCCCCCACTATTCTGACCTACTGTGGCCACACCTGGAGTAATGTGCACTACTGTGGACTCCCCAGTTCAAGAGAGAGAAGGAACTATTGGTGAGAGTTCTGTGAAGGGCTATAAAGATTAGGGAACTGGAGCTTCTCTCTTAAGAGGAAAGGCTGAGAGACCTGGGTCTGTTTAGCCTGGAGAAGATTGAGGGGGAATCTTATGAATGCTTATAAATATCTAAAGGGCGGGCATTGAGTGGATGGGGTCAGTCTCTTTTTATTGATGCTCAGCAACAGGACAAGAGGCAATTGGCACAATCTGGAAGACAGGAAGTTCCATCTAAACATGAGGAAAAAAATCCTTTACTTTGAGGTGGCAGAACACTGGGACAAACTGTCCAGAGTGGTTGTGGAGTCTCCTTCTCTGGAGACTTTCAGAACTCATCCGGACGTGTTCCTGTGCAACCTGATCTAGGAAAACCTGCCTTGGCAGGGGGTTTAGAGTAGATAATCTCCAGAGGTCCCTTCCAGTGCGTACCATTCGGTGATTTTGTGACCTGTTATTTCTTTGAAAACTGAAAATGCAAACCATACATTTTTCTGAAACAGCAGTTTGTGTCTTTCTCAATTTCTTAATCAAGGTAAAATACCTGTGTGGAAGAGAAAAAACCCAGTCTGAAGAAACTGCCTTCTCCAATTTTGACCTGATTAAACAAATTAATATAGCATCTGCTTAAATTTTGCCAATAGATATGCACTTCCTGGTAGTGAAGGTGACTTTTTCTTCTCCATTTCCCCCTCATCCCTTACCATCTACATATTCAACATAAAAAGAAGTGTTAGTTTAGAGACACTAAACAGTGGCCCAGTGAAAATGCAAACAAAAACTGATGCTAACTGCAAAGATTCTGTGCTGACCTTTTAAGCATGTTACTGACTTGCTATGAGCACTTGCTGTGTGAACTGAAGCTTGTTACCAGGCGTCTCTTGTTATGATGTAGAGTGTAACTGTAGGACAATAGCATGTGCCTTGAAAATATAGTTGAAAGAAGAGGATCTAGACCTTTAAACAACCCACAGATGGTCAATTAATTACTAGTTACTGAGGAAGTACAACCTTGTCAGTGGAGAAAAGACTGTTTTCAGCATACTAAAGAAGCACATAAGCAAGAAAAAAAGAGCTGAGCAACAGGATAAGGCACCTGCCTCGAAAAGTAACACCCTCGTGTTTATATTCTAGGGTGCAGAGGCTAAAGGCTAAAACTGCCTAGAAGTGTAAACATTGTATAAAATGACAAGATTTGGAGTGAGGGTGGGGATAAAGAAGAAGCAGTTATCACAGGAACTGTTTCAGTAGAGTTGGTATGAGGTCATTGGAGTACTGAGGGAGCTGACTGCTTTCCCTGTCTGCTTTCCTTGCCTGTTCCAACAGCAGCATCTCTCCCTCTCTCTGCCTGTTCCAGAAACACTTCATTCCTCAAGAACCTTTTGACGTGCTAAGGCAGTTGTCTGGGTTGTTCATGGAGGGGTGTGTGTGGGTGTACATGTGCATGTATGTTTGTGCATCTGTCTCTACCTCCAAAGGTTGTGTATTTCTTCTCTGTAACACTCTAACTTGCTAGTAAAGCCTTATTATACATAAACCCAAATGCCTTTTTACTGTTTCCTCCATTGCTCTTTACTCAACTCTGTTTATTTCATGAAGCCTTATATAGTTTGACAATGAGTAGGCTATTTTACATGCCAGGATATGTATTTTCTTGAATCCTAGCACCAGTCAAAATATTCTACACACTGTGTTCCAGGAACATGTTAAGAATGGGTGATATGTGTATATATGTCAGTCAGTTTGGTATTTTCTAGCCAGTGGTATAGTAATGTATAGAACCACTAACCTCATGTTTGTCCCTGACCTATTAATTTGAAAAATAGCCTATCTTTATAAATCCTCCTTAGCAAGTCATACATCAGTCAGTGACAGGACTTATTCTGCTGCTGCTGAAGGTTTGTTCCCTCCTTGGCAGCTAAAATAATGCCTCATTAAGGTTATGACATCTTAATACACTTAACAAGTCTCTTTATATGAAATCCATTTTCTCTGTTTTTAATAAGGCCGATTTAAAGAAATTTAATGGTTATGTGGATATTTCAGTAGTTCATTTTCAAGGACAAGGCAACCTTGCAACTGCAAAGAAGAAATGCTAAATGAGAGCTAAATGACACAGTCAAAGGGAATAGGTAGGATTTGCCTTTACCTCAGGAAAATGTGATGAGAAATACAACAGCAGATTTCACATGGCAGGAAATTAAAATGGCATCATAGAAGGAATAAGCTTTTAAAAGAGGCATTGCTCCTGGTTTGTAGTGAACTCTTTTGCTAGCTTCTAGCCAATAAATATATTTTGCTTTTGTTATGTTTTTCCTCTTTCCTATTTCTGAAAAGGTGAAATATCTTACCACAGTTGAATAGGGTAATGAATCCCAATAGTGAAATCTATTACATGGTGACATAGTCTCCAAAGGGAAGTTCTAGAAGCTTTATTGCTAAATACATTTAAATCTAGGTGAGACAAAACACTGGAAAGTAATCTTTAGGGAACAATCAAGTGACTACATGAAACAGAAGAACAAATAGGTATTTTCAGCTCCAATTTCTACCATTAACATCCATGTTATGGTATGAATTTAAGGTTATTCAGAGCTTAATGTGTTACAGATCTGCTAGATGAGACTAATTATGTAAAAATTTTGTATTTCACAACATTTTACTCATTATTATAGATTCCAGGGTTAGTAATTTCACCGTTCTTTAAAGGAACCATACACTAACAAGGACTGAGCTGCATCCAAAAATATCCATCTGATTCTAAGTGGTTGCTTTTCACATAGCAACTAGAAAATCACATTACTAATCTGGTCTTTCCTCATAATCATAGATGTTGCCTAGGAATAGCAATTCAAATAACATGTCAATGAATACATCTAGTGATGTTATAATAGGCTGGAAATGGACAACAGAGACAGAAACAAGGAGAAATAGAAAATTGTTGGCTGATGAATATTACATAACAAAGGGTATTTTTGAAGGCTTGTATAAATGAAATACTTATATGGCTATAGGCTGAAATTAAGCCATATAAAAATGGTGATGTGGCATAGATTTTATTCTTTAGATTTCTTTTCACAGATGCAGCCAATTCAGATATAACTGAGTACTCCTGACACAACTGAAGGAATTTCCCAAATATCCCCTCCAATAAACAAGCCTAACACTTAGAAGTGGGCAAAATGGACTTAAGTCTCACATTTCAGTTTCTGATCCAGAAATTATTTTCTCAGTGTTTGGAAAACACTTTATTTAGTTTCTCTATTTGTAGTTTGAGGGGTGGGCAGTTGGGATCTGCTTTTGAGTCTGTTTCAGCACTAGGCTTTCCCTTTGATCCTTCTGTGCATAAAAGATGTAACCTTATATATGAAAAGTGGCAACCAACAAAATCCGTTTACTTTTTTTGATATGTAGTCAGAATTATGATAGCATCTGGTGATTAGCAGTTCTTCCGCATGTTATAGGACAAGACAGATGGGTAAAAATCAGTGCAATGTAATACAATTACTGACTCTGGCAGTGAGACGAGAGTGTGAAACCACAGTAACAGACACCTATAGCCTTTTTAACATTAAAGAAGATCCATACATGGAAACCCACACCTAAATCACACCAGAATGCTTTAATGTTTAGTGTAGGACACTGCTAGCAGAATGTTGAAGATAGGGCTAGCAAAGGTGTGGCCACATGCTAGCTGCCATGACAACATGAGAAGTAATTTGGTAATAGACCATGGAGCAGGTGAAGAGGAAGGGAGCAAGGAAAGGATGAAGTTAATTCTTCCTGCAGGTTGCTGTCTTCTTGGCATCTGGCATGAGGTCAACATTGAAGAAAGAATGTTCTTTTATTACAGGACAGAGAAGGCAGAAAATTTTGGATGGATTTGAATTGGGGGTTTGAGGCTTTCAGAAATAGGCTGACTTGTCCATGGTCCTATGTGTTAGCCTTGATGACGATGATTTGGCAGCCTAGCTGTCTTTCCCTTTAGCCTTTGCCCATACCTCCTTCCTTTTCACAGCATCCTACTACTGGGATATATTTAGCAAAGCAAAAAAAATAAAATGCCTACAAGAAGAAAGAAATGCAGGTATAGCAGGTTACAGTGTAGCTTACCAAGCTGTCTAATTCATGTTTGTTGAAACACAGCCACTGAGGGATGAAGAACATTTTACTAAACTAGCAATCAAATTATTTAAACTATAATGAAATTTTATGTTTTACTTACTACCATTTTTCTTACAGTGTGAGATTAATTAATTTTCAATGTTTAATTTGCTAGTTTTAACTTCAAAGAATGTATAAAAGGAGTATTCTCCACCTTTTGTAGAAAGCTGCTTCCATTGCTCTGAAGTTCCCATGTATTCTCATTTGTAAAAATGTTGATTTACAGGGGGCTTATGACTCCCATAGGGAGCAACCAAAAATCTTTCTATTTAAATAAGATTCTTACTGAAAGCTAAACCTAAAAGTGCCCTAATAAAAAATAGGTTCTGTTATCAGTTTCTGTGTCCCTGGATGGCCTCTGCTTTCACATAAAACATGTTGATTTACTAACCTAATCTTTTGCTGGTGGAAATATAATGCTAGTTTATATTAACTGCATAGGTGGTGGTAGAAGAACCTGGAAGGAGCACTGTCAGAAAACGTATATATATCGTCCAGAGGGAATGATGTTTAAAATTTATATTACAATGGGGACTTGAACCCTTTTACTTCTAGGGTTTTATGTTTGCTTTTTTTTTTTTTTTTTTTACCTTGTGGTTTCCAACTGTATTTGAGACCAGGGCTGAAGTTACTATAGTGATTCATCTGTGCTTAAAAATAATAAGGCTATGTTACACATAATAAATGGGAAAGTGGAGGATCTCAACACTGAAAATGCTAGCTTTAATGTCCTGATACATAGAAGCATGCCAGACACCCAGATGCTCTCTCACTCCTCTTCCTCAACAGGACAGGGCAGAAAATAGGATGAAAAATCTTGTGAGTTGAGATAAACAGGAGGTATCATCTACTAATTACTGTCATGAGCAAAACAGACCACACTTGAGGAAAAGTTCATGAAAATTACCAGAGGACTAGAATACTTTTCATTTGAAGAAAGACTGTGAAAGTTGGGGCTGTTCAGCCTGGAGAAGAGAAGGCTCTGGAGAGATCTTACTGTGGCCTTTCAGTACTTAAAAGAGGGCTTATAAGAAATATATATTTAGAGATTTTTTACCAAGGCCTGTAGTGACAGGGAAAGGGGCAACTGTTTTAAATGCAAGAGGGTGGATTTAGATTGGACATGTATTAGAATGAGGGTGGTAGGACTCTAGAACAAGTGGATGCCCTATCATTGGAAGTGTTCAGGGTCCAGTTGGATGGGGCTTTAAGTAACCTGATCTAGTCAAAGATGTCCCGGCCCGTGGCATGGGGGTTGGACTTTAAAGGGAGGTTGGATCTTTAAAGGTCCCTTCCAAGTCAAACCATTCTATGATTTATGGAAATTAATGGAATTTATTGTCAATTAAAATAGATTTGGATAACAAGAAGTAAAGACAATAAAACCAACAACTTCCCACCTTTTTCTCAGATTCAATTTCATCCCTATATTCCCAAGTCCTCTACCTCCCCATGCCTCAGGCAGGGAATCAGGGCTTGTGATCAGTCCATAGTAGCTGCTCTCTGCCATTCCTCACACTTTTCCCCTGCTCCTAAGTGGGCTCTCTAGGAGCTGAAATACTTCAAGAAATATCCTTGTGTTCTGGCATTGCATTTTCCACTGGCCACAGTGTGGATATCTGCTCCAGTGTGCTTCTCCATGAGCTTCAAGGGGGATAACTTGCTTTGCCATGTTCTCCTCCATGGACTGCAGGGAAATCTCTGCTCTGGCACCTGGAGCACCTCCTCCCACTGCTCCTTTCTCTGACCTTGGCATTTGTACTGCTGTTTCTCCCTTTTTACTGCCCTCACTTTGCTCCCTGTCTAGTATTTTTTCCATTTCTCAAACATGTTTTCACAGAGGCACCACATACTTGGCTGATGGGTTCATCTGTGTCCTGCAGTGGGTCTGTTGTGGACTGTGGTGGTACAGACACCCCTGCCCTGGGTATTTCTGATCTACAGGACTTTTACAGAAAATCCTGGACATCACAGGCTGACAAATTTATTTTTAATCAACAGAATAATTTGATTTTATTCACAGGTTAGCCTCTCTCTGTGTGTGATTCACTTTTTAGATCTTACAGAAATTACTGCTTTTATCAAAATCAATTGTTTATTCTGATTTAGTATTGATATATTAGTGCTAATGAATTGCTGCTATCATTCACTTTAAGGTACTGCATTACACTAAACACTACATAAAACTTCAACACCTCATATTCTATCCTTTTCTGTGTGTTTTTAGACATAAACCATTGACCAGTTATGGCAAATATAATCATACTGCTTTTGCTGGTTGCATACAAGTTTACTCATAATCATGCTGGTTTTAGTTATGTTTGCTTATCTTTGATTGATTGCCTTGTAGTAAGTAGCATAGTGACCTTGCCATCAGTCGAATCACATTTAATTTAGTTGATTCTTTGCTATATTTTACTACTTAACCAAACAGTTACTTGTCTAATAAATTATATTGCTGCTTTTATCTGAGTGAAGTGCATTCCACTCATTTTTGTGGCAAGTAGAGCCTTAGTCACAGCCCTGTAACAAGTGACTTCTTATTTAAAGGGGATGCATCCTTGTACAATTTCACATTCCCACATCATGGACCCAGCTGGAACTAGCTGTGTGAGGCATGGGACACTCCTGGTCTCACAGACACCACTCTGCAGCCCACCCGCTACCAAGACATCACCAACCACACACAATATAAAGCTATATGTAACTGGGTAACCAGTTTGGCCTTCTAGCCCAGTATTAATTTTAAAGATCTATCTAAACCACTTTAGTTTCCTTTCAGATATTTTCTCTACAGGTCAGAGGAAGTAATCTTGTGAATTCCATCCCTTAGAAAGGATACCACAGTATTTCAAGGTCTGCTGGCTTCTCAGAGCTTTGTTTCTCATAATACACCTTCCTGATCCTGCTTTACATATGGGTAGAGTTCCAAGGAAGGCAAACACTGACATTTGCAATGTTCCCAGCACTATGTGTTTAAATACTGGTCAGGCACATACATGTGACTTTTCCTAAAAAGGGAGGACTAGACTACTGAAAGAAAACAACAGAGATTTACCCTGTATTTCTCAGTTACATAATGCACCAGAAACCAAAAGCATTCCTGAGCTCAATGTACAATTCAAGTCCTCATTTTGAGATACCAGAGAATCTCTCTACCTAACACTGCTAGTAAGCATTTTGTATTTTGCTGCTTATTGTTAATGAAGGAAAAGCCGAACAAATACAATTCAGCCAGATGCTTGTAATATTCCTTATCATGAGATGAAGAGAATGATAATGTAAATTTTATGTCTGTTCTCTGCCTAAATACTTTTTTTTTTCCTGTTCAGATATCTAAGGCTATTTTGAGTTCAGAAAATAACTCGAAGTATGCTCTTATCTTGGTAGACATTTACAAACAAAACAACATTAAAAAAAAAAAAAAAGCTGGCTTTTAGATCTTAAGGACAATGCAATAACAGAAGTAAAAGTCATCATCCAAAAATGTAAGGGTTTGTATGTGCATAAATTACAATACCATTCCAAATCATACTTTGTCTCATTTTGCTTCACATTTAATAGAATGCCACTGATTTTTTATCTTTCTTTTGGCTCCTTGAATTATTATTATTAAGATAACCATTCATCTTTTTGGCATAATGGAAGGTATTATGAAAAGTTGCTTAATATAAAAAGTTTAGGGAAATAATGTGGCTTGGGTACATGTAGTTCTTTTAAAGTAATTTCAAAATATACAGTAAAGTGCCTTATTTTCCTGCTAAGATTAATTAAAAAACTTATTTTTCTACCAAAAAAAAAAACCAACAAAAAAAACCAAAAAAAAAACCAACAACAAAAACCAGAAAGGATGAGCTAAAACTATGAGATGTTATTTTAGAAGAAAAATATTCTCTTCATACCAGTTTAGCAATATGGCTGTAAAACAAAATCCTCAGACTGCTTTTTCATTCTCTTTACTTTAGCTTTACATGACTGTGGGTTTTGTATGAGAAACATTTTTATGAGCCTTATCTAACTTCTCATTTACATTATAGGATATACAGTACAGGCTCTTTCAGATTACATTAGTTCATTTTTTGATACCAAGGTAAAATCAGTTTACTTATTGGTTGTGTAAAGACAGTCCGAATCCAGAAGACCCAATGTATATGGTGGCTTTTGTTTTGTTTTGTTGTTATTATTGTTTTAAGAAAGCCATTCTTCCATATTTCCAGAAAGGATCCGGATAGAAAAAAAAAAGTAATTTTTACCCTTAACAAGAATCCTTCAGAAACAGGTTTGGGTTTTTTTTGATAAATTTAAACCACTACATGGTAACTCATAAGAAAGGAATAGCATCTGTTGAGTGTCTAAGTCCTTGGAATATTTACAAATGTACATTAAAATCTTCCTAAGAATGAAAGTAACTCTATGCTGTAAATTCCTCTAATAATAGAACTGTAAATATTACTTTAGGAAGCCTGCTTCTTCCTGTGTTTTATAGCTTGCCTTGGTTTGGCTCTTCTTTTAGAGATTTCATTTATTACCTGTGAAAGACATTAGGCTTTTCCTTCTTAAAGCCTTGTGCTGAAAATCATCCAGACATACAAACACATCTATTAATAAAAAGGGTTTAAATATGAGATCAGTTACTGCTGAAACAGAGCATATTTTCAGTCAAAACAAAAACAGAATTAAATCAGAAATTAATGAGAAAAACTTCCTGTAATAGGAAAAAAAAAAAAAAAAAAAAGTTATACCAGAAAAATGTCATCAGGAAATCAAAGACTGATTATTTCCAAAATAAATGTCTGTACTACCTATGTATTACCAAATTAAGAGTATAAAGCCATGAGAATAGGCACAGGAAAGTATGGCACCTCTGATAGCAGGTAATAACTTATACGCATGGAAGAATATAAAATAGGATGTATCTAGGTCTAGCCTTGCTCTTCCAGAAATCAACAGTGTGGGACTTTTATTGCTGAAACTTGTATTGAAATGATATGTCTGATGGCCACAGACAGACCATTCCTCCATGCACTTGTTGAATCCTTTCAGAGTTTTTTGGAAGATGTAGTATTTTGCTGAGTGAAAAAGTATTAAAGTTGCTTGTTTTAAACCTATTAACTGAGAATTTCTTTAGATCCTTCCAGGTTCTCATATTGTATGATATACTGATAATATTCCTTATTCACCTCCATGACTTACAGCACTCTTACATACCACCCAGGGTCATGCAATGTTTTCTAAAGGAGAGATAGAAAAGAAATATAGTGTAATAGTTGCAAAAGAGACGCTTTAAACTCAATCAAATGGAAAGGCTTCATCATGTGTCTTTTTTTAGACTCTCTGTGTAGAAGCCAGCTCAACAAAGAATAAGTAGTAGTTAATCCTTGCCAGCATTATTCATTAAATTGTAATTGTGTGATTATAGAAATGTCCCTTTAAGAAAAAAAGCACTTGACTAGTGTGAAGTCTCTTCAAGTACTTGTAAAATATTCAAATTCTTATACTTCCTGCTTACTGTCACTCCATGAACTGTCAGCTTTTGGGTCCATTTGCCATTATCCCCTATTCTCTTCAGTCTTAATAAATATACTGTTTGCTTAGAAAGCACACTTTATTTTTCTGATTTATTTGTTTTACGGTCATTCCCTCATCCTCCAATATTTTCTTTTCTACCTCTGTTACCAGCTTGATAAGGGTATATTGTCATCTACACATGTTTGTCTTCACTGCAGTTGCCCTCAGAATTTTCATCATTACTCCCATGTATCTCACATGCATTCAGAAATATGAGTTGCCTTCTGGCATTTTTTTCTTGATTTCTCATCAATTTCTTAATTTTAAGTTCCAGTGCTCCTTTTTCAAGTAATACGCTTATTTTAACATCATGATACCATCAGATATTTTGAAATCATAGTGCCTACTTTATTCTCAAGCTCCAACCATAAAGATTGTAAATATTATCCTGCAACTCATTCTTTTAGAAGCCATGTCATAAGTGTCTTAACAAAAGTAACAGAATAAAGATATTTTATTTTTTATGGCAGGTTTAAAGGTCAACCTTCAATTTCTAATACTAACTGATTCACTTAATTTTATATACTCAGTTGTTCATCATTTTCTATTCTGAAATGGAGGCAATGTAACAGAGCAACATGTTATTATTCCCTTGCTACAAAAGATAATTTAAAGTACTGAAGAAAAGCATACAGTTGAAAAAGCCAATACTAAATATTAAAACAGAAATTGAAGTTTGATGATGTGCCATATTCTGGGTTTTGATTTGTAAGAATGTTTGAGACATGCTAGTAAAATAGCCACAAGAAGCTTATTTAAGTGATTTTTTTTCTCTTCAAGCAAAACATGCCTAAGTTCCCTGGGAAATGTACATACAGACTCTTGGAAAGGCACTTCCTCTCTCCTCTACAGTTCTTCACAGACTAGCAGTTTTTCGTTTGGTTGGTTTGTTTGATTTCCATTAAGAAAACTAGAATAAAGACAGAGCTTTGGTTCTGTGTATTAATAGCTCCTTCAAATACTCATATAACTGACAGTAACAATGTAAGACTATTCCTCTGCTATCCTTCTCCATTTATTGGTTCCTTACTCCTCTACTCAGTTTCAGGTCATAATTTTACAAACAACATTTGAATTGTTTCAAGTTTAATCCATACTTTTTCTAGACTGCCAGCCAACTTCTGTCCTTCTGGTTGTGAAAAACACGGGGTACATCATCATATAATTCAACAACATGAAAAAGAAAAAATGTATTTCCTGTGTTTTAGATCTAACCATGAGAAAATAATAATCACTTGTACAACTTACTGAATAAAAGACCTGATCATCTTCTACTCATTTGCACTGAAAGATCCGTTATCTGCTAGTAAGACCTTGTAGCACTGTTGGCACACCTCGTGGCAATAGCATTGAACTGGATGCACTTTCTATAATTCAACCATGAAGACCAATTAATTTATTGTCACCACAAGTAAGTACCTGCTCCTAAGAACTGCCTGAGAGTCTGAAGCAGAGCATAGAGAGGAAAGATTACTCTGCATTGACTTCTTTATTTCCATTTCTGCAGTTATTTTTCTGAACAATAAGCTTTGTTTCTTCTGAGAAGATTTTTATGTTTTCCTGTATTATATATACATAAACATTCAGTTTATGAGGGATTCTAAACAACATGGATACACTTAACTAACACTGAATTACTCTGGAAATCCTAACAAAGTATCTACAATTACTGTAATACCAAATAAACACATCACAATGTGTTCAGTGTTATCACAAGACATACTAAATGAATTAGTAGTGGTTGGACACTCATTTTCTACAGATGTTGAACCTACTGTAGTATATTTGCACTGAATAAAAAAACCATCTGGAATAGTCATTTAACCTGTGAAGGGATCAAACACCATTTTCAGTTATCACCTCTGGAGAAGCGTACAAATTAAAACTTATGGCACATGTGTGTCAAACCACATCCATATTTCTCAGTGAAGACGCTAATGACAAAATAGAGTTTTCTGTAAGTCATTGGTCAGTGATAAAGATGAGTTAGAAATGTCACCTTGACATTTTCCTTAAATTGGATGTGCTTGAGAAAATAAGAATTTCTCATGAATTTATTTCTGTTAATAGGTGTGGTTACAAGAAGAGCAACTGGAGCCCTGTGGATTAAGAATGCCAAGCTTTCCTGTAATGCTTTGGAGATATTAAATCAATTTACAGTCCATAGAAAACAGTTTGTGTAGGACAGTTGTCTTTCCCTGTCTCTAATGTGTAAGAAGAATAAAGCAGAAGGCAAACAATAATTAAGTAGTCCAGAATACAACATCCTTCATGTCAGTGCCACAAGAAAGGAAGATAAAGTGCCAAGACAGCTAAGAATATATTTTTTAGTACTTCACCCACAGGCACAAATATTTTTGATAATTCAAATCTTGTTTGTTTGTTTTACCTGTCTGGTTTTTATCCTGCAACAAAGAAGAAAGGTACTCATTCCTGAAAGTGGGCATGCTATCCTATTTCAACTCTCTATAAGGAAATTTTACAATTTTACTAGAAACTTCTTTCCTCAATACCCTCACCCAATTCTGAGTACTACACAGAAACACAGAATCACAGAATGATAAAGCCTGGGAAGGACTTCTGGAGACCCTTGAGTCCGACCCCCCTAACAAGGCAAGTTCACCTAGAGAAGGTCACACAGGAATGCATTCAGGTGGGTTTTGAATGTATCTGGAGATGAAAACTCCACCACCTTTCTGGGCAGCCTGTTCCAATACTATGTCATCCTCAAAGTAAAGAAGTTCCACCTTATGTTTAGATGGAATTTTCTATGTTCAAGTTTGTGTCCATTACCTCTTGTCCTGTCAGTGGGCATCACTGAAAAAAGACTGGTCCCACCCTCATGACACCCACCCTTTAGGTATTTACAAGCATTGATAAGATCCCCCTTCACTGTTCTTTTCTCCAGACTGAAAAGACCCAAGTGTCTCAGCCTTTCCTCAGAAGAGATGTTCTTGGCCCCTAATCATCTGCATAGCCCTTTGCTGTACCATCTCCAGCAGTTCCCTGTTCTTCTTGAACCAGGGAGCCCAGAACTGGACACAAGACTTCAGATATATTCTGAGCTCCCCAGTTCAAGAGGGACAGGGAAATACTAGAGAGAGTCCAATGGAGAGCTACAAAGATGATGAAGGGACTGGAACATCTCTCTTATGAGGAAATGTTGAGAGATGTGGGGCTGTTTATTCTGGTAAAGAGCAGACTGAGAAGCGATCTTACTAATGTTTACAAATACCTGAAGGGTGGGTGCCAGGTAGAAGGGGCCAGTCTCTTTTCCATTGTGCCCTGTGACAAAACAAAAGGTAGTGGTCACAAACTGGAACACAGGAAGTTCCACCTCAATATTAGGAAAAACTTCTCTACTTTAAGGATAACTGTAAGAGCCTGACTATTGTGTGCCTCAAACCTTGGTGATAAGGTCTGGAAAGACCTGTCTGTAGGGGAGAAGTGTTAATTGCTCCCAATGTCTCTCTGTCTCCACCTTTGTCTCCTTGCAGATATGCTTTAACAAAAGGAAGAGAGATGTTCTGCAGAGGTGGGACTCTGTCTTTACTTAAGTGCTCGTGCTGGTTGCGCTATGGGGGAGGTGGATGGCAGGTGCTACTTCTAGTTCATGCTAGCTGCATGGATGCCATGCAGCCACTTCTAGCTCATGGGGCTCATGCAAATCAACACCAGTTCCTGTGGAAATTGGGAATGCCATCCAGATGTCTCTAGGTTACAAAGGAACAGAAAAATATTGATCGTTGTGCACCCACCACCGAAGAGCGGAAGGCTTGGACTGATCCAGTGAGATGTCACTGGATCCAAAGCTGGTGAGAAACTTTTCTCTTTATCTCTCTCTCTCTTACTCACTTTCTCACTCCCCTTATAATTTCCTCTTTTCTAATAGCTCTTTCTTCCTTTTCCTTGAAATTTAGTTGCTCTGTAAAATAATCACGTATGAAAATAACACCTTTATCCATACAATTGTTGATTGTTTCATTAAGGAGAACTAATAAATGGCTTTGTAGTTGTTCCTCTGAGTCATTGTCATGATTCGGCAGCCCTGGCAGCCCTGCCATGCAGGGACAGCCTCTTTCGGGGGATCAAAAAGATTCACCTCCCTCATTGTCCACTGAGTGGGACAAGACGATGATGGAGCACTGGAACAGGCTGTCCAGAGAGGTTGTGGAGTCTCCTTCTCTAAAGACTTACAGAATCCACCTAGATATGTTCCTGTGTGGTCTGCCCTGGGTGATCCTGAATCTTGGCTTGTATCAGGAATAGTGTGGCCAGCAGGTCTAGGGATGTAATTCTGCCCCTGTACTCAGCACTGGTGAGGCCTCACCTCGAGTACTGTGTGCAGTTCTGGGCCCCTCACTTCAAGAAGAATATTGAGGTGCTGGAGCGGGTCCAGAGGAGAGCAACAAGGCTGGTGAAGGGACTGGAGGGAAAGTCTTTTGAGGAGAGACTGAGAGAGCTGAGGTTGTTCAGCCTGGAGGAGACTCAGGAGGGACCTTATCACTCTCTACAACTACCTGAAGTTGTAGTCAGACAGGGGCTGGACTCTTCTCCCAGACAACTAGTGACAGGATGAGAGGGTAGAGCCTGAATCTGTGCCAGAAGAAGTTTAGGTTGGATCTTAGGAAGCAATTCCTCATGGAAAGGGTGATTGGACACTGGAATGGACTGCCCAGGGAGGTGGTGGAGTCTCCATCCCTTGAGGTGTTTAAGGAAAGATTGGATGTGGCGCTTCATGACATCATCTAGCTGCTGTTTTGGTGTTGGTCATAGGCTGGATTTGGTGATCTTGGGGGTCTATTCCAGCCTCAGAAATTCTGTGATTCTGTGTGAAGGGAGACTGGACTTGGTGATCCCCAGAGGTGCTTTCCAACACCTATTATTCTATGATGTCACCTCTTAAGGACAGAGTACAGGGGGAGGAGAACCATCCTTATCCCGCTTGCCACACTCTTCCTGGTGCACCCCAGGATGCCATGAGCCTTCTTGTCCACAGGGGCACATTTTTGGTTTAAGGTCATCCTGCTGGATTTCACAAAGTACTTTGCAAAACACTTTGTGATGTAGGAAGGTGATCATTTGCCAAAGGGTTGTAGGTAGAAGCAAGCTGTTCAGTGCCTGTCAGCAACCAGGGGCCAAATTATAGCCAAGGTGTGTTTTTATTGTGTGTATTGAACAATATTTATTTAGGGGTGAAAAAGAAGCTCTGGGTTTTTAACATCTGACTCCCTCAAGAAGATTGGTTTGAATAAGGACCAAAAATTATTCTAAACGTCCTTAAAAACAACCAAAAAAAAAATCTCATTAGATGCCTCAGAGGAACCTTTTCTAACACTGTTTTGCATAGAAGTCTGAATTTAAATACTAAAAATTGAAAACACAAAATGATGAAAAAATGTCAAATCAAACACCAGATAAAACAAGCCTATTATGAAAATTCAGACAAAGTAGTACTTAACATTCCCCAATTTGATCATATTGGAGCATGATGTGCTAACTATGTAACCATATATTTTGTTTTAAGAAGTGTTTTGTTACGTACTTATGTGCAGATTAGATAACTAACCGTATTTTTTTCCTGAGAATAATTTATTGAAAACTGATATTTCTACTTTTTTAAAGGCTCAGTGTGACTTTACCTGATTAATATTTTCAAGAAAGCTACATTCAGTATATAAAATGAATGTTTGATAACACTTGAATGAAAAAGATCTTTAAGGTAAATTTACATTTCTCTGTTTATTTTTTACTACTACAATTACCACTAAAATACAAGCCAGAATTATATAAAAAATTCAATCCTATGTCTTTGCTGTATTGAGCAGACATCTACTATATGCATTCAATTTACCATGCTGTTTTCATGTCAAATGAATTCCAGACTTAACATAGCACTTTTTGTCATGGGGAATTCTACATATCTTGCAGTATAAAATAATTTATTTAATTATATTTTCTTCTAAATTGTGTAACAGAAACTAATAGCTTAGTATGAATATACCGCTACCAATTAAAATGGTAATACAAGACCAAAACACCAGGTTTTCCTTGGTAAAGATGACATCCGAGTATTCTCCAGGTCCTTTGTGACACAAAGTGCTTTTCTTATAAAAAACCCCCCCGAGAATCTATTTCACTGAAACTGATTGAGACTGCTCAAAGGGGAGATATTAACTTTTATTACCATCCTTTTACTTTTAGCTTTTTCTTTCACTCTGAAAATCTTCAAATAAATTGTTTCAATTGATACACACAAAAATAAATAAACATCTTTGCCTTGTGAGAGAATCTTTGCTAGAAATAACAATATTCACTGCAGTCATAATGTAGAAACTTCAATGGAGAAATAATTCACATTGAAGTATTAATTTCACAGTCCCCAGAAAAGTGAAAAAAAAAACCCCAACAAATTACAACTATAGAAAGAAACATAGTGAAAAGATGCAATGGCCAAACTGAGCCTTTATTAGAAGTCTAGAAAGTTTTCAGTATCATTTCCACTTTACTCCTAACAGAAACAAAAAGATTTTTTTTTTTTTTTCCTGAAGCAGGTAGTTTAGTGGAGGTGTTTACAAAATGTTAAAGAGATAAAGAAGTGACTTGCAAATAGCTGTCCTTCTTAAGCTACATTTGGCTCACTGATTATAACATTTTTATGGTGTGCATATATGTGATTGGCAATGGAAACATCCCATATGGTTTCTGACCATCCAGAATTCCTTAAAAATGAAAAGACTACAAAAACAGTTAAAGTTTAATCTTTTGTTATTCTAATTAAGTGCATCAAGTAGCCAAAATGCCAGATGTGTAAGAACCATATTTTTATATTCTTACAGATACTAAAAACTGTCTTCACTTCAGTGGTCATTTCACTGATACTCTTTACCAAGGGTGATGCTCCTCAGTATGAAAAGATGTTAAATATGTCTCAATTGAATCTCTAAATATATT
>JANHGN010006080.1:65578-82657 GCA_024605025.1 Megaceryle maxima
AAGGGTAGATATTTTAAACAGAAATTTGAAGGATATTTGGAATATTTTGTTTAGGTTTAGGTACTTTTGGGTTTCCTACACGTATTAAAACCTATACCCTATGGCTTAGTAGGAATAAAAATAATGATAGGAGACAAAAAAACAAGAGTAGTTATCTTTTATTAATTAAAACAAGATGAAAAGGTCAGAATGTGACAGGAAGAAGCCTTGAGAAATCGCTAACAGGAACAAGAAACATGTATTTCTTGCTGGGTTTTGTGTCAGTTTGCTTTCCCTGTCATTTTAAGAATCTCTGATAAAACTGTGAGAATTTGAATGAATACAGAAGAGGTGATGGGTCCTGGCTGAAGAGCTTATATTCAGTTCTAGTTACCTTGTTTCCTAGCATCTCATTGAAAGTTCCAAAAGGAAATCTCAGAAGATAGTACACAATAATATCCTCAGTCTAAAGTATGGGTAAAATCCCTTCTCTCTCTCTTTTTTTTTTTTTTTTTTTTTAAATGTGAGGGGAAACAGAAGACATAATGCTGAGGATGATTGTTTCCAATAGTTAAATGAAGGCAGAACCCCCAAAAATATGAAATGTATATACTCCTTTATAAAATATGTGTTATAAAATTTAACAGTCTTAATATCCATAGAAATCTTTTCTGAATCTTACTGTATCCTTCTGTAACAATGCATTCCATATTGTAACTAGAGACTGAGGTTGTATTAATAGAATTTTAAAAAAATCAGATGAAAGTGTTCCTCCTTCAATCAAAATATTGCATGAAATTGTCATAAGTCTGTTCCAACTCAAAGAAAAAATGTTAAACACAGCCCTCCTTCCATTTGAATTCCTTCTCTGTGTTTTTTGCATATTTCGATTTATTCTCTTTCTTAAGACAGTAAGTTCTACTTTTTCTAATAATTCATTTATAGCTATTGAAAGCTACACAGCAGGTTTAAAAATGTTTGCCAGATGCTGGCATAAGTGATCAATTACAGTTATTTCTGCCTTCTAAATATTTCTTTTCAACATTGGGAAGAGCTGGAGCTTCTGTTTCAATTGGATGCTAAAGCCTCCTTCTGGGTAATTTCAGCTTGTCATCATCAGAGAACCATAAAGCTCCAAACCTATTGTGTAACTTCCTTTGTAATACAATAAAGATCTTGCTACTGTAAAGGAGATAGAAAGGTACAAATTAAAGTAAGAGACCAGTATCACTCTGAGTGATCACAGGAAACAGCAAAGTAGCAGCAACAGCAGTGCCAATGCAAATATAAATTACAATAACTAAGCTTTAAGTCAAAATGAAGGAAGCAGTGCAGGCAGTACTCTGCAATTGCTTTATGAACACCTCTATGGATAGGTTAGGGTTCATCTAAAACAAAGAAAATTAGTTTTACTATGTATTTTTGTAAAAACTTTCCTTATTACTCCTCATTGTAGCTTTTCAGCTGTACTAGCCTCATCTCTTCCTCTTTCACACAACTGTTACTGTGAAATGTTGAAGGTCCATGTTGGGTTCACCTACTGTACTACAGTAATTTTTTGTTTGCCCCAATTCTCCCTATGACCTTTAAATCCAGTTCAAACTAAAGCCCAGTCTCACCAATAATTGACACTAGCATTGATCATCATCAATCGATGTATGTTTTTAAAATGACATCACAGTCTTCATCCAGGTACATAAAAGGAGAAATGAAATTCAAAGTAAAGACAAATAAATATTTTATGTCCTCCTTGTACTGCAAAGAAGAGTTTTGACTTGGGTTCTAGCCTATGAAATATCTGATTCAACAACCTTATCAACCAACAGTGGTAATGCCTGATTTTTTGTCCAAAATCTTTGCACTTCTCATCCCATAATCAAAAAAACTGATATTACAATGACAAGGAAGTCACAGCTGTCATTTTAAATCTAACACTGTTTCTGGTGACAGTCACAAAACTACAATGAAACTAAGGTTTGCCATTCAAACTTTACTTTTATTTCTTTTCAGTATAAATTTGAGATCAGTCTTATTTAACATTTTAGAACTAAACTATTAGTTTCAAAATAAGGAGGAAATATTATGAGAAAATATGCTTAGTTTTACACATTGTAAAGCTTTGTCTGTTCAACAGATAATAGAGTTTCATGTGGATGTATAGAGCATTTGACACGACTGACCTCTTCCAGAGCTGTCACAGCTTGCAGTGTAAATATGCATGAGATCCACATTTTTAAGCTGATAAAAGGCAAATTCAACACATTTGAAAAGTAAGGCTCAAAGGTAAGTGCTGAATCAATGAAAAGGCAAAGATCATCACAAAGCACAGTGAGAACAGAAGATGCCTGGAATTTGTTCAAGGACAAACTTCTAGATAAAATGAGGGATGTTATACTGTCAGTGGCTAATTATAAAAGGCCATAAAGAGCACACTTTTCCATCTAATTTTATACATTCACAAAATATTCTCTTAGTTGCTCAAAATCATTTTAACAGAGAGACTGAACACATGAACAAGAAATAATCCCAATATTGACAGCACAATAATGAAGATGCTGTAATCAGAGAAATACAGTATTAACCTCATTATTACTGGTTCCTGCTGAATTTTATGCATTGTGACAATGTTTTTTCTAAGTGTTATCTGAGTGGATTCTCAGTGACATACCAGATGGAAAGGGCAGTACGAGTGTGGGGATTTTATTAATGTGATTTTGCTAATATAGAAACTATAATAAGCAAAGTAAAACTTCGGTCATGTTATAAACATTAACAGCATTAGCAAACCAAGCACAGTGATTGTCCTAAAGGCTCATGAGAAATATAAGCAGATGAAGAATAAAGACAGTAAGAAAATTACATAAATACAACAGCCCGAACAAAAGGTGGAAATGGTTTTGTGTATCCTTGCCTTTATATTCCATTATCTGTGAAACAAAATAGACAAGAGGAAATGAGAAAATGGAAAATTCAGTATACGATTAACTAGTAGGAAAAAAAGACAAAAATTAGCAAAGAATGAGGAAAAGGATTTAGTGATAGAAGGGAAGACAAAAGGACGTTAAGTAATGCAATAGATAAAGGTTCTGATTTTTACCATGGAGAAATTAATGAGATTAAATGAATTGATCATTAAATCAAATGTGTAAAATAACCATACAAGAACCATGATACAGGATCAGAACAAAAGTCTTTCTTTGGTCAGTTGCAGATATGTAGGTAGAGAATAAAAGCCATGGGGCAAGTGTAAAATAATCCTTTCCTAGACTACCTCTTAAAATCTAATAAATGTTAAAGAACTTGTGTCATGGTTTAGGGTCAGGGTGGCCCCTGAGACCTATAACAGTCTCTCTCTATTAACCCCACCTCCCTCCCCAAGGGGGAAGAGAAAGGGAATAAGGGAGAGAGACTTAGTGGTTAGAAAAGGAAACTAGAACAGCTTTAATAATGAAAATAATAATAATAAAAATAGAATATGTAGAAATATATACACAACCAGTATTGAACCCAACTCCCCTGATGGTAATTACATCATCATCACCGTTGCTGTAGAACAGGCACCAGGAGAGTCACAGACTGGGCCCTGCAGCACACAGGAGCTGTGTTCAGGAGCTGGATTCTGGTACTGGATTCAGGAACACACCATTTGGGATCAAAGGCAGAAAGGACAGAGTCCTCTGTGGATGCTGTAAGGAAGGAACTGAAAGAGGACACGATCCAAGCTAAGCAAAGCTGGCAAAGCAGTCCAAGAGGGGAGAGGATCCTGGGAGTTGCCCCAGAGAGAGCAAACTATAAACCCTCCAGATCCCTCACCTTTATACCCAATATGACATATATGGGCTGGAATCCCTCGTTGGTCAGTTTGGGGTCACCTGCCCTGTCCACTCCTCCCTGCAAGTGTGGCCTTTCACTTTCCTGCACCTCCCAATATGGTACACAAGATCCAGCAGTGGCCTTGGTCTGTGCACCAGTCCTTGGTAGTAACTCTAAACATGGGGTGTTATCACTGCCAGCAGCAGACACTGCCTATGAAAACAGGCTGCTAACTTCAGACAGTGCAGTTAGTTAGAAGAACTGAACTGAAAAGTAAAATCACTGAACAGAATGAATTCTGTTCTCCCTCAAACCAGGACAACTATATTAGTTCTCGAATTATTGCTTGTAAGTGGTGATTAGTTCTTTTAACTCACAGTTTCTCATGTGCTACATGAAGAACTGAGCTGAAAAGTAACATCACTGAACAGAAACAGCTCTGTTCTCACCCAAACCAAGACAACTTGGTAGATGGAAGAATAAGTATGAGTAAGAGTTTCATACAATAAACTAAGTGCTTGCCATCACTGCTGTGCAAGATGATGCTGCTTTTGTGATCCTGAACATTTGGGACAAAGTGAGCAGGAAAAGGGGACAATGCAAATATATACATTCAACATTTTTTCTATACCTGATGTGTAGAATTCAATTCTAAATCAGAAAGTAAAAATATCAGTGGGCTGTGGTAGAACAATCAAAGGTGATGTGCAAGCTTTGTGCTGGCAAAGGTGGTGAAGATATGAGAAGAAACTGATTTGCTTTGGATCCACGAGAATATGGAACCCAGGAGACGTTGATCTATTGTTTTCTAAACAAGATCATCAGTTAAATTGCTTAATGAAAGCTAAGCTTCTTTAGAACAATGCTTTTGATGTACATGATTCTATCACTTTGCTGAACCCGTGACAACTGGATGATGCTCCCTGAATATCTGTTATACTGAATAAAATTCAAAGTCAAAGCTGGATTTGGCGGAACCCACACAACACTATTTCTATCTATATGTTTTATGATAATTATGTGTGTGAAACTCCATAAATTTTTCGATTGACCTTCATATTAGCAATTTAACCTTGTAGAAATCTGCTTCCTTTCCTCAAAATATACCTCCTTTATTGTAAAAATATCACATACATCACATTTGTGGATCCAAAATGTGGCACAGATTGGGAAAATCTAGAAAAAAAAAGCCATAAGGGTGACAGAGTTCTAGCTCCTATGGCTTAGTAAGAGATTTATTAAGCAGAGGTCTTACAGCCTGAAGAGAAAACTAAAGACATGATAGCAGTCTTAATGTAGGTAAGAAACTTCTGTTCTCAATATCTGTAATGGAGAAGATAAAAAGTATCAGACTTAAAATAAAGCAAGAAAAATTCAAGCTAGACTTTAAGAAAGGTTTTTCTATCAGAAAGGCTTCTAAGAACTAAGTAAGTTACTGAACTAAATTGTAAAGACTCAGGATTGGCAGCCCCTAATAACAGGTTTAACAAAATCTGTCAGGAATGACCTTGCTAGAGTTGATAAAGATTAACTCAGTAAAGTGGAATGATATCCTTCCAACTGCTGCAACTCTGACTGTAGCCCATTATTTCACCTGTGAATAGATTGCACATGCCTATTAAGCAACAGAAAAAAAGGTGTTAAGCATGGTTTAAAAGACATTAATGCTTAAATACTGCCAGATATTCAGCTTTCACAAAAGAGAATTAATATATTTACATGGGCGTAACCTTTTAATCTCATTTACATTAAAAATCAATGTCCTTGAAAAGAAATTGCTACTTGTAAACAGGCTGACACTCTAGCCAAATCTGTGGCATGAAAGTTATAATTATTGTATAATGAGGAAATTTAAGTTACATTTGTGGTGCAGCTGGGTGCCAGGGCTGTACCTGTGCACACACCCAGCACACTCAGTCATCTGTTCCCTGAGTGGTTCATGAACTTCACATTAGTCATCAGCAAAGATGACACAAAGGACTGATGTAAGACAAGGTGGTTGACAGACCTGCTATCTGGTTTCAGAACAAAACATTTGACTCATTGTCACAGGACTCCCTCAGGTGGGAATTTCAGAAACTCCTGGCATCAAAACTTTCCTTTAGGAGCCTCCTGCTGGACCAGGACCAACAGATAGGACCATTTGTATAGATGGATACACTGATAAACATCCTGGGTACAGTACTGGTACCTCTGACGAGATGGATTATAAGAATCAAAGAAGCAAAACACAGGTTTGAGGAATCTCATTCAGTCAAGCTAAAAATCATCTTACAGGGACCTTTGCAATAGATACTAGTGTTAGATCCAGACAGCAGCTAAATGTCATGTTCAGGAGATAAGATTCCCATATGAGTATTACCTTCTGTAAAAGATCCTAATAAATTAATTTTCTTTCATCAAACATTCTCTCAATGAGTGTCTGTACAGCTGACCTGTTAATCTAAAATGTGCAGATAAAACTGAGAGTTTTACTACAGTTTAGTTAAACGCTTGCACCAATATTGTGATACGATAGGCAATGAAGAAGACAAGATTCTTTCTCCATAAAACTTCCACATCTGAGCTATTTCTAAAAAGAATAAATCTTCAATTAGCAATACTCTAGAAGACATTTTAAATTGTCTTTAAATATATCAATTAAAAAAACCAGCCAAACAAACAAATGCATATCATTATTTTTGTTCAATATAGCTTGTATTTTCTTTAAAAAAAGAAAAGCTTTCATCTTAGAGCTTCAGCTTGTTGTCTAAATTGTTTATTTTCTTGTGCTTTCAATGACTCATTCTTGAAAGTCTTCCCACACTCAAGCAAAGGTGAATGTAGTTTGGCAATAGTGCCTTTTGATACTTCAGTTACAAAAGGGAGAAGTGCAGTACAGACCAAATGCTGTCACACAACTATGTCAAAAGGAATTGTGAGTTTGACAAAAAAAGTCTGGAAGGTCATAGTTGTTCTACCACAAGAAGAAAGTAAATGTGTTTAGTCTGGAAAACCTAGAAGCAAACCCATACCCTGATAAGTACAAAATAATTAACTCAGCTGACCTTATACCTCTAGTATCAAAGAGAATTTTATGTATATTAAATAATACAGCAATGAATCTGAATTCAACAGAGAGCAACTATGAAAACATTCTTTAATAATCTCCAGCTATATACCAGACTACTTAATCTCCCTACAAATTCCACAGAATACCTGTGGAAATGAAAATCCACTCTTAGGTACACTCATTCAAGGAACAACTGAAGAAATAATTTGTGAGGGGATGGAAGCAACATGACATTGGTTGCCTGCCACGAGCCACACACTATTTTCCTTTCTCTTGTTTCATGATTGAGTCACTTATTTTAACTGAAAGCCCCTGGCACTGTCACACTCTTTATTGTGTGTTTGCATTTCATTTCACCATGCAGCCAAGTGGTGTGATGGCAGGTGGGAGGACACAAATGCTCCCTCTAGGAGAAGGTGTCTCTCTCCTCTGTTTGACTCTGGTTCTGAGGTTTGGAAAGATCCATGGAAATATACTGAGGACATGTGTAGTCTCAGGGCTTTGAGGACACTACCCAGACTCACTGTCTCTGACAGGCCTGACCTAGGACCCCCTGACCGGTGTCCACAGACCCTATTTTGGTTCTGCTGGGCCCCATCCTGGCTCATGGGTATGCCTGTGGTCCAGTCTCCATTCTGTGCTGCCTCCAGCCAGGCCTAGGTCTGATGCTGTGGGAACCTCAACCCTCCCTTGGGCCTACACAATGTCTCATCTCCAGCCTTATATTTGTCACTGTCTTCCTCCAAGACAGGCCAATGCCAGGGCCTGCTGGTGGCCCTGCTAGTGAATACAGCTCTGTCTATCTCTGCAGGACGGTTCTCACTAGGGAGAGACTGGCAATGCCTGTCCCCCATGGTGCTGTGGACATGTGCTGTTTATGGGCATAGCTGGTATTCCTAGCTGCAAAGTTCAGGTTAGGATCATTTCCTAGATCAGTATTTGTGCCCTATTCACAGAGAAATGCCATGAGGGACTGGAAAAGGGGAAGGGCTTCCTCTCCCCGGTGCTGTCTCCAACACCCAGCTGCCACATGGACATGCTGCAGGATGCTGAAGACAGTCTATGGGAGATGAGTACATGCCTGGGCATATGCTGTGTTATCATGGCACTTGGGGACAACAGGATTGCCTATCCACATGTTGTGGAGAGTCACATCCAGCCCCAGATGGGGATGTGCTACTTGGATGTGTGGGACAGGTACCAGCTCTCACGGTGCTCCCCTGACATATCTTTGGATGCTCACCATCCAAACCTATAGAAAGGACAAGTGAGCTTCAAACTGAAATTCTACAGATGAAAAGAATGAGGACTGGATAGTTGACTGACAGTCAAATTTATGTTAATGAAACCACCCTTCTTTGTACATCATAGTCCTGTTGAGAATTTATATTTTATGGCATAGTTTGAGCATTAGCATATTTGCTCTCTTAAAGTAGTATGCACTGATGGATTTTTAGATTTAGTATTGTTCTAGTTTGGGCTGGTATAAAATTAATTTTCTTCATAGCACCTGGTATGGTGCTGTGTTTTGGACTTGTGCTGAAAACAGTGTTGATTAACACCCTCATGTTTTAGTTATTGATGAGCAATGTTTGCCTGCCAATGGAAAGTAGTGAATGAATCCCTTTTCTTTTTTTGTTGGTGCATGCAGCCATTGCTTGACCTATTGAACATTCCTTATCTCAACCTATGAGTGTTCTCACTTTTAGTCTTCCAATTCTCTCCACCATTGACTAGGCAAGTGAGCAAGCAGCTCTGTAGGGCTTAGGATGTGGTATAACCCACAGCAATTGTAGTGAAAAAAAACCAAACCAACCAGGCAATAAAAGGAAACAAAATGTTCAATTTTATGACACATCTATGTATGTGCATATATATATATAACAACAAACTTTATTTTGAACCTAAAGAATGCTGAAGAAATTTTTGAATTATGATCATCTGATAGCCCCATTTGTTTATATGCATTGTCTTCAACATTTTAACACTCATAAATTATATATTTATATTTTACTTTTGCTTTTTTTTAATAGTGAAAATATAGCTTTTCCACTTCTAAACCAGTAATATTCTTTCCAATTTCTTCAAATAGTACAGTAACCTAATGTCTGTTGCTCTTCTAGCATATCTCTTGCAACTGTTGCTGTATTTTAAACCTTTTTGAGTATTTAACACTGTTAGGCTGTAGTAAGTCATAGCCTTGTTCTTACATGAAATATTCACATGCTTAACTTTAAGCACAAGTAACCTCATAAGAATCAATAAACTAAGCAGGTGTTTAAAATTAATCATGATAATAAATCTCTGGAGACTCAAGACCTTTAAATTATATGTACCAAAAGTATTTTAGTAACTTTCAAGGAATGACAAGAACTTTTATTAAAAAAATGTAACAGAGCTATATTACAAAACACTTCAGTATACATTACTGAATAATAACTTTGGACATTTACTTTTTCCATTAAAATGCAAATCCTAGGCCAAACCAAATTAAACTTGTTATTTCTAGAAGGAAAAGCCCTAAGAAACATATGTGGTGGAGGGAGGAAAAAAAGAGAAGTCATAAATACCTTAAAAATAATTTCTGAGCACACTTCAGAAGAATTTTAGAGCTTGAGTCAAAAGCCTGCTATAATCATGAAGTGCAACTTATGCGAAATTTAACACTTAAAAATGTGATCCAGACTCCTTCACCTTACATTTTGTTTGAGTTTTTGCAGGTGCCTCAATTCCTGCTGTGTCAAATTACCTACATAGTTTGCACAAAAGTGTCACCAGGTAAAATTCATAAGTGGATTAAAAGAACCACTCACAACACAGGACCTTTTCTTGCTGCTAGCATGCCCACAAGACCTGCTTACAATCTTAAATTTATCCTTTCTTTTCATCCTGGTCCAGACCTTCCTGTCATTCCTGTCTATCCAATATGGTCCAAGTTTAACCTGACGTGTGCATCTGTCATAGCCTGTATTCCAGCCATAGAGGTAAGAATTGCATGTGTTTGGGTCAAAGACGACATTGGATCCAGACCCAATTACTCAGAAAAACTGGTAATATAGACAGTGAGAAGTAGAAGCAGTTTTCCTTATGCACAAGGTCCTCGTCCTCTGTGGCCATATAGTGAACGTTGAGAACCAGCTGTCAATATCTGAAGGGATTATCTAAAGTACATCAGTATGCATCAAGCTGAGTTAAGATGCCCAAACTGGTAGAAGACAAGCTAGCTGCAGTCTGAAAACCCTCCATCTGCACTTTTGCAGGTGATATATACAACAGTGACCTATTAAGGTCAGTCTGATTGACCTATATGCATGCACAGACTGGGAATAATGTATATACTATTTTTGTACCGGAACTGTCTTATATCGTGCCTCCTCAAGGTGTAGGTGGTCATGCTTGTGCCTTTCTGTACTAACATGTCATTAGGTGCAAGAGTTAACCAGTTACTATGAGTCCTCCTGGGCAAGGACTCTGTGAAACTTCTCTGATTTCATGAATTCCACTCCAGGCTCCTAAATACTACACATGCATATGCTATTTTATATAAACACTCAGGGCCTCATTTTCTTATGACTTCAAAAAGGGCATTCTCCCTGATCACACTGGGATTTAGAGATTTTTGCCAAGGTTGCATGCATAATACCAAGTTTTTACTTCATAGACTGAGAATTCTTCTGAATACACCTACCCAGATCAAATAAACTAGATAGCCTGGTAAACATAATTAGAGAGGGGAACAAGTCCTGAATTCTTAATAGACTGCAAATCCCAGAAAGACTTTTTTTTTTTTCCTTTTAGCTTGGACCACAACTGCTATTATGCCAACTACTATAGTACCTTATGGCAATGACTATAGTATGTTTAAGACTACTTTTTTATGACTTTGAGGATGGCAAGTCTTCCCTCTACTCCCCTTTTCCTCTACTTCTCCTCTTTTTATGACAAAAGACACGGTAACACTGTCCTTAATCCCTCAAATAAATCAATACATCAGACTTTGATATTAAGTAGTGTACTGTTAATTCCTACAGTCAAGAGATAAACAGGTATGTTTGGAAAGTAACATTAGGAAAGCAATTTCAAATTCACAGGCTGCTGTTTGCTCTTTTCCATTGTCATGGCAATCCTGATAAAGTGAAGATGTTTGCTACTGCCCTGTTAATCTGTTTTTACAAAAAGCTGTCCATCCTTAATCTTGTTCAATTTAGTGAAGGCATTATGCTTCTTCACTGCAAGATCTGCATTATATACATATATTGTAGGTCAAAAAAAATTCTGGTAGTTTCTGTCTACATTTTCAGTGATTTCTGGTCATAATTTTATCTACATAGTTGTACAAAAATCTAACAGTAATTGAACGGAACATTAGCATTACTTGACTAATGCATTTTCCATATAATTCATGGCAAATTTCCTCAGTGTTGTATATATATACCCACATGGAAAGCACACAAAACACCTTCCATAACACGCTGAAAAAAGGAGGAAATTCTTGATGTTCAAGCTCCCGTGACAGAACTCAGAGCGAAGCTTAATTCTATCAAGTACTTCCAGTTCTCACCTCCATGACAACAAATGCTCTGGTATTTCTGACTGTATTAAACATATTTACTTCTGGCATCTTATTAGCATTTTATCTGGCATACTTATCCAAAACTATCTTGTTAGGTTGTCTGTCCTAAAGTCAAAGGGCTAAAATTTTTAGGTTGCACAAATCAGGTACTTGTGGTAACATGACACTGCCCAAGCCTAAAAAGGTAGTGAATCTCTGCCTCTAGGGTAGCTAGGCAAGAATATGACCAAGAAAGACTTCAGAGATTATAAAAATACATAGAAGTAAATATAGTAATAAAATATAGAAATAAAAATAAACCATCTTGGGCTTAGCAAATAGATTTTCTGCTGAAAGCTGTCTCAGAAAATATCCCTTTAGCTCTGTTTGTTATGGAAATCATTATGAAGCTATACAAACTCATGATCACAGGATACACAGCAAATAAGTCTTTGTATATATATGCATATGTATGGAATATGTATCAGGCATATTTACCCTTTTATGACAATTTACTATGCCATTTAATGTGGCAGAACTTGCCCTAAATATGTAATTCTTTGAATCAGTAGGAACACACACACATGCAAAAAGGTGAATATAGTTACATGGCATGTTCAATCAGGAATAAAGATAGCAATAAAATGGAATAAATCAGAACTCTGAAACAGGTCTTGCATCTTAAGGTAATGAGATCCTAAATGACAAAAGGTATTGAGATTCTTGGACTTACTTGTCCAACATTAATCCATTCATCATGAGTTGAGTCCTGAAATAAGCACTGTCCTACATGTCTCAAGATTCTAAAAGGGGCTGCATATCCTCAATATTAGATTGCAAGGTACAGGAGGGATCTCTGGAGTAAGCGGACATGTTCTAAGAAGTACACTAAGGCATCAAAAACAAGCTGAACATAAATTTTAAAATACTAATTGCTTATGGAACTTTCTACTCAAATATTGTTCTGGAATTAGGATGATTAGCTCTGAGAATAACTGTCTTCGATCTTTGACCCATTAGCTAAACCTTACACAGAGTGACACAAGCTGAACAACAAAACTGGCAGAGTGTGCAGGCTGCAGTTGGCAGAGAAGACAATTCAAAGCACATTCTGTTTACATTAAAATCCTGATGCAAACCACAAGCACCGTGGTCAAAAACACTGTGTGTGAAATGTGCACAATGGACCACAGAGCTGCTGAGACATTCTGGAAGTGCACACTGGGCAGTGTCTTTGCCTCATCTGATGTGATACTATAATGATCCCAGGATTTTGATCATGGTTTTGTTTAATCCCTAATCAAGGAGGGCAGCAATAGAGATATATTACCTTGAGCTCTCTACCTGAACTTGACTACCTTGTGGCTAGCTAGTTGCAATCTCAATAATCAATAAACAGTAACTTCAAAGCTACTGGAATGACTGACATTTAGTACCTATCCAGTAATACCTATCTATAGCTCAATAATAATGTCACTGTGGAAATACATGGTTTTTCTTAAAAGACACAGCTCCTGAATTTAAATTAGTGTGGAATACTGTTATCTGCTTTCATTTATTATATAATAATAATATGGATGATGTTTCAGGTTTTCATTACAGACAGAACAATTTGAATGTAACACAATCTCATAATTAGTTTCTGATAATCTTATTAAAATACATCTTAATTCAAAGAGCTTTTCATCATTAGATCTAAAAAAACAGAAAAGCAACTGTGTTATCTCTGGACAGGTAAAATGCAGCCACAGTTTCATATTTTGTTTCTTCTATCACTGCACCTAAGAGGCCACCTCAGTTTAGTAGGTATTACTGTTTGTGACAACGTTTTCTACAGTGAATCAGTTTCAAGTAACTGAAGTGATTTAGTTTAAAAGTTTACCTGGAGAGAAAAAAAAAGGTTAGCTTCACTAATCATTTTACAGCTGAAGCCCCCCACATTTGCACTGATTCAAATGAAGCTGGGAAAGGGTATCTAGGAATGTTGAAGGAAACAAGAACTGGATAGGCTGCTGAGAAAAAGCAAGTGGAATAAATTCCTGATTCACTGAATGGTGAAAGGCCTACCTTAAAGTTATTCTGTTAAAAAGGATCATAAATGGTAGTGGATCATATAGCTTCAGAAACTACTTTCTCTCACAATTGCTTAAAGACAACATTCTAGAAACAAATCCCTATTTAAAAAAAAAAAAAAAAAAAAAAAGAGAAGTTGGTGATCTAGGCTAACGTCTTTAAATTTTAATATTGGGGTTTGATGATCTTACTAGCTCTCTGTCAGAAATATCTGTCACATGCTTCATTAGATAAAATTATATCAGTAACCGCCTCATTCAGTTTTAGTAGATAGGTCTACTTTATGATGTATTCATTTCTTTAAATTACAATCTGCAGCCAGTTATATTAGCTTGTTGCTTGTCTACAGTGGTTTCTACAAAATGTTTCAAGCAGAAATGCCATTTATTTACATGACCATTATTAGACCCTTTCTGCATCTTTCAGGAAGGATGTACAGTGAGTTTGCTCTCCATCTCTTTGGCACAGCATAAACCATGTGGGAAATCTGCCAGCATTCAAGGGATTTCTTGTTACTTGTACCCCACAACATACACTGATATGCAGATCCAGAGTGGAAAGAACTATGTATTCCAAGACCTCCTATTAGTGCCCTGCTACACACATGAGGGCTTATCCAATAATTTATTTTTTTTTTTTTAAATGTCAACAAATCCGAAACCTCATATCTCAACTAGCAAATCTGCTGAGTAGCCATTTAAAACATGTAATGGTAGCAAGCACAAAAGCATAGATTCCACAATAAATATAAAACATTAACAATATGTACAGAGTAGAAGACCTTATCTGAGTTAATCTAAGAAAGAAAAGCAGAGAAGATCCAGTTCAGGTATGAGCTAAAATTCAGACGGATTCCTACTTTATCCATGCAAGCTAAGCAAGCATAATAAATCCCTCATGAACTGTAAAAGCATGTATATATAAACTCCCTTTAGTGAGAACAGGATTGCTGCTTGTTCTCATAATAGAGGATCATTGTAGATTCATTTTCTTCTTGAAGACTTTGCAAATGCATTGTACCAAACTTCTGGATGCTTACTGACAGGATAAACATCTTATAGTGAGTTGCAATGTCTGTGTGAGTGATGATGTCTGAAATGGGTAGAGAATTTTTAAAACAGTACAATTTAATTCTATTAAACTCAATATCTAACATCCACTAAAATCTGCTCCAGTTCTGTTAACTAATTAGAAAATTATTTTAAAGATTTATAATGGACAGTTTTCTAGGCTCTCAGAATGAAGTTTTTCAGCATTGCTCACAGTTTGCAAAACTTTTTTTGATTAAACTGATATTTCCAAGATTTCGTGCAACCATTAGTAAACTTACATTAAGCCATAATGCAGGAAGTATATAGCAGAAACCTTTTTTTTTTTCTTAGTGTAACTTTCCCTCAGCTATAAAAACCAGTATTACCCTTTAGAGTGTTTTTCATGAAGTACATTTGAGACTTTACTTTGTATTTATGTAAGGAGAAATAATTATATAAAATGTTATTCCTTATTTAGTTCATTCTCATATAATTGTGATTTCTATAACACCTCCACATAATCATTATAAAGCGCAAACCTATGTGCTCTATCTGTAGGGTAAGTTAGGAACACATAAAACAGTAATTAATGGAATATAGGTACTACAAGTATAAGGTTTCAAACATCTGTTTCTTATGCAAACTGGTTATGAGGTGAAGTGGTTTCAAAAGCTAGTCCACCACCATAGGAAAGTAATTTCCTTATCAGGACATCCAAAGACAAAACTTCTGTTCCTGTGCATGATATATGAAGCAGTGTTCATATATCTGTGGAAATGTGAGGTTTGAACACTGGGTCTCAATGCCATGGTCAGCAACTGTGAAGTCAAAATTATTAAGTAGGAATATGAAGTTTGAGGTATTTATTACTCACACATATCTCTCATTTTGATATTCAGAAGAGCAAAGAATTTGCTTTGGTCAGGTGGAAAAATTCACCAAAATAGATACAGAATGCAAATTAAAAAAAAAAACCAAAAAACAAAAAACAAAACAACAGAGAAATTATTTGAACATATGTTTTCTATTCCACTTCTTATTAAGATTATTAGTCAGACTAACCTGATTGTTTTAGGCAAATGTACAAGGATGAAATAGAAGTCTGACCACTGGAAGAGGTGATCTGAGTAAGGATGTACCAAATACAATCAAAGCCATAAATGGATCTGCTACAAGCATCTGTTAAAAGTCTAGATTATGGTGCCTTCTGTCTCAACTTTTCCTACCAGTAGACACTGCTCTCAGCAGTGTCTTCTTCCTTGCCAGCAGATTTTGCTGCAACCAGAGTTAAGTTTGCATATTTCCTTCCAGCTGTTTGCAAATGATAAGACTAGGTGACTGTAGAACTGCTTCTTCCAAAGAAAAACTGCCTGCAAGACTTCTGAGAAGAGTCATGGTCAGGTTAAACACTACATTTAGGTACTATGAAAGATCTTCTAGAATGATCTGCTCCTCACTCAACTGTTAAATGCCGGTGCACTGAATTACACTTGTAACTAAAATTATACAAGCAGAGTAAATTCATTATTAATATAATCAGTATATTAATGGAACATATAGATAATTTTTAGCAAAATAAATTGTATACCCAGTACATCCCAAATTCAATTATTCACATATATGCACTCCTTTCCATATTTTGTGCATGCAGAAGACTACAGCGAGATCACAGCATCCACACTGTGACCCAAAAGGCTATTTCCTGCCTCCTTTCTTCAGAGTATTTCTGAATTTGTCATATATTCTCCAGATACTAATGCAGCCATTAATGTTTTATATGCATTTCTATGGTACAGTTCATCTGTACAAATTTTTGGCTTCTGTTTTGATATTAGATTTCTAGCACATTTTCAGAGCCTGTCTATAAACATTACAAACACTGTTAGAACAAAAGTCGATCCAAGCAAAACATGTTAGTTCATTTTACTGGATTCTTCTTCTTGAAAAGTACTTAGGGTGTTTCATTGAACAAAGGCAGCTTTTATCTTCACTCAGTTTCCAAGATTTTACAAGGAGCAAGTTCTCCAACAGCAACAGACTAGCAGTCCTGTGGCTGGGGCACATTTTAACATAGAAGCTATGAAAGCAGACTTTGTCAAAATTTTTATCCACAGATCTCTGACACATTAACCTATCATTTTTCTTCAGTTCCTTGATTCTGTTCTGCCTCCTCTCTAACCTAACAGCAACTAAGAGAGTTCAGCTGCCTTCTGGCTCTTTCCTTGGCCTGTAATTGCACACTGCCCTCTGTGTCTTCAAATCTGTTTACTGACTGACAGTATGTGTTGGCATTTTGTGGCTTTTGGATGGGATTTGTGAAAATATTTGCAAATATTCCTGCATCAGTGTTGCATAACCAACTGTATAAAGAACTATTTGCATTTAGAGGCAGAAAAATTATTTTTGTTGTAACCTTTCCAGCTCTCCTTTTCTACATATTCATTAAGACAATTAATAATTTCCCCCACCTAACATCTTTTTTCTTTTTTTTTTTTTTTTTTTTGAAGGTCACATTTGGTTTCACACCAAAAAAGGACCATTTCTTAAATATACATATATTTATATATATAAAAGCTGTC
>JANHGN010006080.1:82757-99130 GCA_024605025.1 Megaceryle maxima
GTTTCATTTCATCACTTTCACTAACAAAGACTAAACAGTACTTAGATTTCCAATCTCTTTCAGGCCCTTTTAAGACTGATTTCATGGTCTGGGTGACCCAATTCACAGTGGTGGGAAAGAACGCCTAGAATAACCAGTAACAAGTATTTTACAAATCAGATGAAAAATTGGGTGCACATACAGACAAAAAATTTGGCAGGCTGAGAGATTGCTAAAATATATGCACCATGCTTTTATTAGGAAAAAATTTCCATCAGGATGAAAAAATTGCCAATTGATGTGTATTTTTTTCATATGCAGTATTAATACATTTCTTAGCTGTGACGTTTTATACTTACTTTTTTTTTTTTTATAAATCTCTTTACCTTGTGTGCAATCTTCTTTACTGAAATGTCTAACTCAGAATCTTAATTAACAAGGTTTTCCTCTATAGCCACTCACTCCTCCAAGGAATAATTTAGCCCACCTAGAATCTCTGGAGTGGTTTATCACTTCCAATTAAATGCTGAAATAGCTGAAAGAGTAAATTTTTCTAAATTACATGCACTCTACAAGGAACAGCATGAATTCATGCTTTCATATTAAAAGGAAAACATGAATCTCTTTGTTGGTTCTGCTTTGTCAACTGGTTTTTTTCCTCTCCAGTTGAAGAAAGGCAACTTTCAATAATCCTTCTCTTTAATCTTGCTATAGTAACTGCTAAAACATTGCTCAAGAGGGTCAGAACAGAGCAGTTCAGGGTATTAAAGATAGACTTACAACCCTCTGGTGGTGCTTCTTTCCTTTCCCACAGATTGGAGACTATGTATGCAAATCTTGTGACAGATACCTGCAGTGAGATTCAACTTCTGACACTTAAATTTGAGTGTATTAATCTAGGCACCAGTACCTTCCCTGTCTTAACAGGATGTCAGCTTTATGCATTAATCTTCGGGCAGAGAACTTCCAGATTTCTAGATGTCCAAAAGATGTCCAGGTGTCTAGGTTTTCATTGGAAAGAAGGCCAGAAGCTTTCCAATAACCTCAATGGAATGGACATGGTGCACAGCTGTAGAAGGTATTTCATGTGCTTCAGGGACACTGACATGCAATGTCATTGCAAACATGATATGAAATCTTGATATAGGGTCTTCTGGATTAATTGTACTTTTACAGATACTACATCTGATTGACAAAGATGCAGCAGTTCTACTGTGCTTCCACTTGCTATTGTTGGCAGGACAGAGGTAGGTGCTGGAATGGTTTGAATACCAACTGGTCGTTGTCTGCTGTAGACATATCACTGAAATCTGGTTAACCATAACTTAGCTTTAGAAACTCTCACGCTCAGAACTCTTCTGTCATTTGACATGCTTTTAAACCTAGTTGTGTTGGTTCTGAATACAAAGTTGTAATTGCAAATTTATTGTATTCTGATAAGTCTCTCTCAAATTTAAAATGATAAATTAGAAAATGGGATCTTAGAATATATTCAGCAAATTATTCTGTGCTAGGCTGAGCAAGCTAGCTCATGTGAAATAAAAATATGTTTTCTATGGTTCCTATTAAAAAAATAAAGCAACAAAGGATTGATATCTTTTTTAAATTAATAGACATTTTAATTCTTTCTACCATCTTTTTTTCAGCTTTGTTTTAGAGCTCTTCTCCATTCTAAATGGGAGTGGAAGCAAGAAGTTTCACTAGAAGTTTTACAAGCAGGACAGTTTTCATGAGGGTTTTAGGTCAACTGTGAAATCTCAAAGGACTAGATTTTCAAATATGCTTGGCACTGTCAATTAGACAAAATCTCCAGTGTCCCACATCCCATCATTTTCTTTGCCCATGATGTGTATTGAAGCCCAAGTAAAAGCTTCCAGTTTCAATTAAGGGAATAAATGAGAAAAAAGAAGGGAGCTTCTATCTTTGAAAATATGGCCAAAGAATCTTAAAAATTTGCTACTGTGTTTAAAGTCTGGCCTACAGGGCTTTTGGCAATTTTATGCTAAAGATAGATTCTATTTTTTTTCTATTGATAGTAAGGAAAAATATTAAAAATTAACTCAGTTTAAAGAACATGGTTTCTAATGACAAAGATGGCCATTATCACTTTTTTATTCTCGAGAAATGGCTCATAGATGGTGCTAACTAGAATCAATTACTACCCACTGTCTTGAGCTGACAGATAGCCACTCTGCTCTGGAGGGCACTTGCACAGAGCAGAATTATTTTTAGTTACAGATACTTGAGAGCTTCAAGTCATTACTATGAATCATGTGACATTAAACACCTGCGGCAAACTGCCACCTCTGACAAACTCTTTACTGTGACCCATGAGTATATGCACAGTTAATATCAGATTGTACATCATTAAATTTTCCTGTCTGAGTTATGAATGGGTTCTGCCCTACAGGCGTAGAAAGAAGAAACAACAATGATCCTGCTTACCAACCCAGGAACAGCTAACCTACTTTTGATATGTCTTCTCCTTAGACTTATAAAAAGACTGTTAATTACATAATAATTGATGATATTTCACCACTTTTTTTTTTACTATATAATAGGGATTTCAGTAAAAACTTACAGCTATTGCTATCAAATAATACTTCTTCCAACACTGACTGAAATTTATGTAATTTAATTAATTTATGCCTCAGTGATATTTCGGAAATGAAGTAGCTATGAAGTAGGCATTGAATGGAATCTACTTAACATTCCATCAGAGTATACTGCAGCATAAACATAATTCTCTCATTAAGATGACACTCTGAATATAAAATTAGGAAAATTGGACCTTTTTGCTTAACATGAAAAAGAACATGCAGTTCAAATGCCCTGGCAAAGTACTTGGGCTGAGCAATAAAGACTGATGGAAAAGTTTACCTGAGAGTAAGTAGCTTCCAGAGTGCGTGCTCTCAGTGGCAGTAGTGATGCCATGTGTTTTGCATATCTACTCTCTCCTTAAGAATTGATGGGTACTATAATTAATTCCCTTTTCTTTTTTTTTTTTTGGTACCTGTTTAACAGAGCTAGGTTTGTTACCTTCCTATCCATCTACAGACAGGATTGAAAGTATTGTCCTCACTTTTCATATTTCTTTATAATTTACTTTTTGATTTCTCTAAACTCAGACTTAGCTGTCCAGGCTACATCTGTGCAAATTCCAATAAGTAGTGGTCTTAACTTCTTTTAACTTCACCCTGTCATATGGAGTTTTTATCTGAATTAAAATATAACTGTGTATGACTCTAGAAAATTACTTCAAGCTCGATTATTATGAAAATTTAATGATAAAAAATTCCTTTTTTTTTTAAGATAAAGTAATTCTTGTTTCATAGAAAACAAATTGTCTGTCATTTTAAATTGACATTTTCCAGTGTAGAATTTTGCAAATAGAAACATGAAGTTTTTTAAAACAGGAGAAGCAAATAACATTATCTTTTGTAAAGGTAGTTAGGTATTTCCCACATAAAGATAATTTTTGATAATATGAGAACCTGAATAAGCAGACACATATGTAAGCAAAGACTTTTTTTTCCTTAGATGAATATATCTAAATATTTCACAGAAGAATAGGGATTAATCAGCATTATAGTGATAATTCATTAGTTGGATACAGTATGTATTTTTTTCACTTAAAAAAAGTCTACATCAATAAAGTTTTCTATATTAACAGTAATATTAAATATAGGTCTCATAATTAATGCAAATAAGTGTGATGTGTGCATTACACATAAATAAACCCCCCACTTCTCTCATTATTAAACAACTACAGAGTATCTTCAAAATCATACAAGTTCCAACAACAGTAAAACCTTAATCTTAATTTAATTTCTATGATTTCAAGAGATTAAATTAGTGTTTGTGTAAAAACAATGAATATCCACGGGGAATCATATATTTTTGGATGTTCCTACAGTTTATCCATTCTGGTTTTGACTAGAACAGAGTTAATTTTCCTTCCTAGTATCTGGCACAGGGCTGTTTTGGATTTAGTATGAGAATAATGTTGATAACCCACTGATGTTTTAGTTGGTGTTAAGCAGTGCTCATGCTAAGTGAAGGACCTCTGAATCTCCCATGGTCTGACAGTGAGGAGGTACAGAGGGAGCTGGGAGGAAACATGGGCAGGACAGCTGACCCAGACTAGCCAAAAGGATATTCCATACCATGGAATGTCATGCTCAGTACATAAATGAAGGGGACTTGGCCAGGGGGAACAATTGTTTCTCTGGCAGTGGGTGAGCACTGGTCAGCAGGTGGTGAGCAATTGCATTGTGCATCACTTGTCTTTTGTTGGGTTTTATTTATCTCTGGTTTTGTTATCTTCACCTTTGGGGAGTCAGGGGGGTTAACATAGAGCATCTGTTATTGGTCTAAGTGGCCGCCATGACCCTAAAACATGACATTCATTTTCATTATTATTATTATATTTTATTTCATTTTTTAAACTGTTCTTATCTCAACCCATGAGTTTTACTTTTTTTTCCAGTTCTTTTCCCCATCACATCAGATGTGGGGGAGGAATGAGTGAGAAGCTCCTTGGTGCTTGGTTGCTGGCTGAAGTTAAGCCATGACATTAACCAACATCAACACAAACCATAAAATGGATAGTCAATTTGTTTTCAGCTAGCATACAATGTGGACTGATGCAGCACAAGCCTTCTACTACTATGATTCAGATATTCAGGCTATTAATCCTTCTCTAAGATGAAGCTAAGTGCATGTTTAAAACAAAGCAATTGCTATATGGTGTTTCCAAAAAAAGATGGCAAAAGTGATAGTTATGATCATTAAAACAATTGCAACTGTTTGTATCTCCAGTGAGATTTGTTCTGTGCCGGTTTTTCTAGCTAAATACTACACAGAAAAAGTTAACACAAGGAGAGTGTGGTTTTTATCCCCTTCACATCAGGGAAAGAAAATGCTGCTCTGATTCACCTTCATTAAAGAAATTTTGTGCATTTTTTTAAACATTAATATTGTTTCATATAAATTACCAATGATTGAATTTTCAAAGAATACATAATAAGATATAAAAGGGTTTCTTCAAAACTGGAGATAAGTTGTGCAAGGGCCAAGTGTGGGCCATATGCACCTGGGTAGAGTATCAGCTTGTGTGAACAGGTCTCAACATAATTCTGCTTTTTGGCATCAACTTTGCAATGATTCCTGTAGAGGTCATTTCCCTCCATTTGATAACTGGGAAAGAGCAGCTTCCCTTCAAATCAGAGTTAATGAAGTCTATTGCAAAGGTATCAGATCCAGCTTGGCCATAGGAGGAAATAAAACATTATGTCATTTCTGATATAAGTCATTTTTTGGGTAATTGGTAGTTACCCTCTAAGCTACCTGGCACTCAAAAGGCAACATATTCTAAATTTCTGGCAGCTGTTAGAATGCTAATGTTTAAGGTTGGCATAAATTATACTTACCTGAGCCAACATATTACATGATAGTCTTAAGTATTCCAGCTGAACGGCTCATGGTTTTGTTACTATTTGCTGTGGATTGCCACTTTATTATCATGCTCCAATACAGATGAATTTTGTTTTAATTAAGTCATAACTGCCATCTTTTAGATTTGCTTAACATTTTCAGTGTTTAGCTGTTATCTACATCTGTAATCTTCATTTATATAATTAATGTTAGTTTTATGTTACTTTAATGTGAAATCAGATTGAGAAAGACATCCTCTATCTGCTAATACAAGCTTTAAAGAGATAAAGTTCCAAAGGCCGGAAGTGGCTTTGATCTTCAAGGCTTATTGATGAGAGCAACACACTTAGAGCTGTGCTTACATATTCAAATATTTTCAGATAATCTGAATTGAGTCCCATGTTGTACAAATGTGCATAAGTGGTTCAAATTTCGAAAAGCTCTCAAAAAACTGTCAAACTGATGGAATCGCTTGAACTTAAAGAGACACATAAGGGATGATGCTGATGTTTTAATGATTTGAAACAACATTTTCTCATTTTTTAACCAAAAAAATGAATGAAATATGGGCAAACTTAGATTTTGAACCAGAACAAAATAGTGCATGGAGACAAACAGCTGACAGAGAAAGGAAAAAAAAAAAAAAAAAGAAAAAAAAAAAAGAAAGAAAGATAACTTTTGATTTTTAAAATGAAACTTTTGCCTCCAGACCCAATTCAAAACTTCCCTGAATAGCATAACCACCAAACCATTCTATTATGTTTGATGCACACTTTGTAACTATGCAGCTGAAATTCACTCAGGGAGAAAGTATGCATGAAATGGAAAGAAACAGGATGCACGTGCTCACGGCCACAGGCATAAATGATGCAAGAAAGGTGATCACCTTTTGTGACTGGTTCTTTTGACTCCCTTATGATTCTTCACCACAGTCATTTTTGCTTTCATTTGCTTAGCACCATATGCCTGTGGATCTTTTCCATCCCCTCTGAGCTGCTGTAAATTTTTTCTTAAAATATTCCCTGGCTCCCTTACCTTTTGATTAGATTAACTATAAAACAGATTGAGCATTAAACTTGGTATATAACAAATGAATTAAATATGTATGTTATGTTACAATGTAATTTCAATTGATTTTATACTGTAGCTGTCCTAGAATGTTTAATCATATTTCTCTATTCCATTTCTAATACAAAACTGTCTATTAATAAATAAGAGAAGACAAAAATACAGCAACATAAGATCACATGGAAGCTTTTTCCAACCAACATAATGTTTTTTGAAAGAATAGAAAGATATATTATACAAGATTTGTTTTTCTTTCCTGCTGGCAATTGTTGGAGTTTACATTAAATTGCAAGCCCCTGTAAGGAAAAGCTCTTGAACACTGAAATGTAGAGTGTTTACTTCTGAGATTAAAGGATTCCTTTTCTAGGCCACTGCAAAATCAGATATTAATATACATTTATTTAAAAGCTTTATATTTATGTATGCTTTTTTCACCATTCATTTTTTCCTATAAATTTCACTCTGAAATTTAACATTGTGAATATATAGACAACAGTTTTTAATATATTAGTAAAAGGAAACTCTTCAATTTAAAATGGAAAAATAAGTTTTGAAAAAGATAAGCCTTCTTGTTCAGTACCACCAAAAATTATTTGATTCCAAAAATTTATTAGATTGATATTATTTATAATTGATTGTAAAATTAAATGTTAAATTTATTGGACTGATAATTTACAAAACTAAAACCACAAAATATATTGTGAGTTGTAGCTCTGTAAATGTTTTCAACAGCTTATGTAAATTATATATTTGTATTTTTTAATGAACACATTATCAATAAAGAAGGAAGGAAAACTGCTTCAATAATGGCACAAAAGAATACCTCTGCACCACTTAATTTCTCTATCAAGCTTTAACAATACCAATTAAATAATGCAAAAGCTTTTGCAATTATTCTCTAAGTAATAATGAAGATATATTGCCATTTGTTACTCAAGTAGCTTGTAATGATATTGTATTTCTTTGGCAAACAAAACACTCAGCCTACATTCCCTCATAAAAAGTCAAACTGAGATTTAAGTTTGACTGAAGTGCAGTATTGAAAGAAACTTTAACAATTTTTACTCTCACAAAAGCAATTTACTAGTATGAGAGACTAGCTTATCGTATTAATCAGTAATAGCCACATAACTGCTCTGTAATATTACTTAACTGTTTTCATTTTGAGTATTTATAGTAAGAAGCAGCAAGTGTTTTCAAAGTTAGTTGACTCAGTTTGCTTGACATACATTCAGATGGATAGACCTATTTTAGTCTATCTAAACAGGAAGCCAGGTCACTCAGTAAAGAATGGTCAATAAAATGGTGAAATAGGTTTTCTCCCAAGGACTGATAGCTGGATAATTTGAGAAAAGGATGGAGTAGAATCATGAAATACCCCTGGATCGATGGCTATTAATTTAAGAGCAGCACATTTCCTGGAATGAAACAGTTGATGTTGTTATGTGGAACAATTACCATTTTCAATTAACTGACATTTCACATAGCTTTGAGACTAGCAGGAGACAATAACCCTCAGTGTCTAATCTCAGCTATGCTGTTAGGTGAACCTTTTGTCAATAGTTTTGTGGTATTATTTCAAAGGCAAACCCAATACACTCTGAACAGTTACTTTCTTTGTCCTCAGACACTAAGAAAGACAAAGACACAGTTCAGGCAGAGTTCAGATGCAATAAGCACTATGACAACTACAGTCTTTCATGCAAATGTCTGTATATATATGTGCAGATAGCTATATATATGTATTGGGTCTGACTGAGATGGAGTTAGTTTTCCCCACAGCAGCCCTCCCAGCACTCTGCTTTGCATTGAGAGCTGAAAAGGTGCTGATAACACAGTCATGTTTTAGCTACTGTTGGGAAGGGCTCAGACAGCACCAAGGCTGGTTGTTTTTTTTCAACATTCTCCTCCTCAGTGGGATGGGGTGGACAAGATCTTGGGAGGGACACAACTGGGACAGCTGACCCAAACTGACTTACAGGTTTCATCTTATTTTCTTCCCCTGATCCAGTTGAGAGGAGGATGGGGTGCTAAGAATAGAACAGCTTGGTGGGCACGTGGCACTCATCCAAGGTCAAACATCCACAATGTATATGTAAAAATACATGTGTGTGTGTTTGCATGCATTTGTTTGTGTGGTTTTAAACACTTATATTCATGCAGGGTTTTTTGCCATGGATTAATCTTTCTGGTACTCTCTGCCATTTCACTAACATGAGCAGCTCAGTGAGCTTTTATGGGTTTTATGGTATGTCACAATAAAATGATAAAATAAATATAAATGATCAGACAAACTATCTCATTACAATGAAATAAACTTGTTTGCTAATCAACCCTACATTTTATATCCTACTGTATAAAATCACCACTTAATATCCTTAAATCACTGAATACAATTATTGGGATCATTAAATGAAGTTGTCTCAAATGGCTTTCTTTTTCTTTTATAAATATGGATGATAGATTAAAACAAAAACCAAACCCAAAACCAAAGTTGTGGCTCAAACTGTAAAAATTACAGAAAGAGATATTAGAGAGGAAGTTGAAAACAAACTGTAGAAAAGTATTAATTACACTGTCATTATTATGCTAGTAAGGGGTAATCTAATACTGGTATCCTATACATTTATTCTGTACCTACACCAATGGAACAGGAAACTAATGGTCATTCAAAGATTTATGTATTCAGTAATTCCACTGTGTTGACTTTAAGCCTTTAATAAAGTTCTAAATAAAGTAATTTCTTATAACCTCTGGTATGATTTTATCCCAAAACTCTGTCTGGATGATTCATGAAAACAAAGGTTCAACAGTTTCAGACCAATGCTTTCAGCCAGAGTGCAGAGAAGCACTGTGCAAAGCATTCATGCAGTCAATGGCTCTCACTCCAAAGGGTCTCCTCAGCAGCAACTGTAGTGCATCCCAAATCCAGGACCATTGTTTGCTTTGAGAAAACATAGGGAAGATTTGGATACTTAGGCTGAATTAGGTACCTAAATCAGAAAGAAAATTTACTGTCTGTTTTCACATACTCCTGGAGGAGATTATGTCCAACTGGTGCCAATTTCATTTGGCAGCAAAACTTAGCATCAGGCATTTAAATAAATAAACTCCATAATATCTAAGAAGCGAGGTGCTCTCATGCAAGCCACAATGATGTTCAGGCCCAAAGTATGGGTAGAGATCCAAGTCTCTAAAGGGACGTAATCCACTTAGCATGCTCTGAACGGGTTTAGTAAATCTGACAGCACAGAGTTCAGTACAAGGCATAGCCCTTCTCATTTAAAAACTTAGTAGGGAATGATGAGAAATCATCAATCATTTAGACGATAAAATAGACTAAAAGTCACTGGCAAGAGGAAAACCTAGGCAAAATTCTTACAGCATTCTGGGGACATTCAGATAAATCTCTCTAATGACATAGAAGATTGACCATTTTGGCTGAATTTAGATACCCATAGAGAGAAAAATTTCAAGGTGAGAAAAATAAAACCAGGAAGTAAGACCCTGATGAAGACTATGAGTCCATAGTTGCCAACTATTGTAATTTTACACTAGCCCAAAACTCAACTGTGGGTTGATATATCTTTCTTGGTGCTCAATTCAGTTATCGTTGATTCCTCCTGAGAGTCAAATAGTAATTTTTGTGTCACTGAACACAGAACAGGTGAATGAAGGGCCCAGCAAACCCATATGTCAGTTCAAGAAAGAAGGTGGAACACATGAATGAGAGATGCAAGAGAGGATGGGACATTGGCTTAGGCTGCTGTGGAAACACAGGTTTAGTAATGTAATATTTAAACAATCCATCTATAAAAACACAGTGTTGTGTTAAATTCCTTGCACTTTCAGCTATTCTTGCTTTTTATCAAATAACTGTTTAGAATAGAAAGAATAAACAGTAGAAAGATCAAGACAAGAACACAAAGTGGTTCTTGCTTTTTAGTTTAAGACACTTTAAGAAGCAGTAAAGGATTTCATCTTGATCTAAAAAGCATGTAACATTTTTGGATTATAATAAAACTCAAAATACTTAAGAAATATGTCTGAAGTGAGACACAATGTAGAAAAAACCAAAACAAAACAAAAAACCAAAGCCCACAACCCAATAAATTACAATATATTATAAAATGACTAGCTGGATTGTACCTACAAAGGGGACAAGCAAACCTTTTCCGTTTCTGAAGAGAGTTCTAGAGTATCCAGGTACCCACTGATGCAAGGTTTGACTAGCAAGAGATAAGCAATTTTTTTTCTATGATGTAGCTGAACAACTTAAATGTCCTCTTAAAATACTAGGTTCACATGTACTTTGTAAAAACATCGACTCCTGGTCCAGGGTAGAAATAATTTGTGAAGAACTTCACCAAGAAATGAAAAAAAAAAAAAAATTGAAGAACAAAAATTACTAAAACATTACAGTACTTCTCTAACAAGTGGAAGTATATTCAGTTTTAACCTATTTCCCTATGGGAGATCATATTATAATCCTAACCACAGATGCTTGTTTCTTCTAAAAGTACCCCACCCTACAAGTGTTGTTAATTACATGTGTAAAATAGATTTTACAAACAACTGTTAGATACAGGTTTGTCCAAAAATATTGCAGGTATTTATTTAGAATGCATTTAGAGCTTGAATATCATTCAGTATTTGTAACAGAAAATTATTTCAGGAAGTAAAAGACACACATTATCCTGTAATGCACGTATGGTACATATGTCCTTTTAGTAAAGACCTGTGTAGGTATATCTTGCTGCAGTTAATGAAAAAGAATAATGATCTTAAGGTCGTTGACTTCTCTCACAATAGGTGGAGTGCTCTTCTTGAGATTTTGGTACAATTTATAGGCTTTTATAACACAAACAGGATGTTAGATGCTTGAAAATCGGAGGACCTCTCTTCATAGGTCAAGACAGCATCAAAGCTGCGGTATAAATATGAGCACTAAACTGAATGACAATCTGTTCATATTAATCTTCATCATAGTATTTCCATATTCTGTGTTTTATTTCTCCTGTATATTTGAGAAAGAAAAATAAAGTCTGTTCCAAACTGCTAAAGGGCCCTTTCATTTCAAATGTGCAGCACAACAACTTCTTGCATGCCACTCTGTTTTCTTAGTTATTGCTGGTCTTCCTGACTGTCTAGATTTCTATGACAGCTACCCAACTGGATAATGCAAGGGAAATTGAGGAATACTCTTTGACAACTCTTTGAGTTCTGTGAAAACTCTTCTAGATAAAGTTACTTGTTTCTTGTTGAAGTTACTTGTTTAAGCAACCTATACTTCAGTTACTTGGTAAAATGTCCAACCATCATTTATAGATTTATCAGGTTCTTGCATTAGAAATGCTGTTATGTAAGTACAGCAAAATTATTAATATTTCAAACTAAATTAATGTTGAATAGAAATAATAGCAATTATCCACAGCTTCTAAAATACATTAGTGTTACAAGTATATGGAAGAGTAATAAAATCGACCTATGTACTCTCTCTCCCTGTTATCCATCTGACTCTCTGGCAGTTTTCATGGCTTTGAGGTGTTCCCTCTTTCTGCACACTTTGCATTAACTACAGATTAGATTTTCTTGCTGAATTGTGGCAACCAATCTCCCTTTTAAAATCCTCCAAGGGTCCAGACAAATTTAATCTTTCTTCCTGAAACTTTTATTTCCTCCTTATCCAGGAGACAATTTGCTTATTCTTCTTAATTAAAGTAAGCATTATTTCACTTGCTTAGGGATATCTCTTTGTTAGAATAGATAAAATCTTCTGTAATGTAGTGACTAATTAAAATTTCCTCAATAAGTTGCAAAAAAATCTCATTTTGCTCTTTCTACTTTGCAATTGAAGACTAAATTCCACAAAATAGGTTGAGACAACTGAAGTTTATGCTTTCATGTGCATCCAATCCAGGCACATGGGTTGCTGATGACAATGAAGGTCTTGTTTCTCCCTCAACCCAGCTCCTTCCTTTACTCTGGTCTTCATCCTTCCCTTTCCCACTCTGCTTCCTCCCAAGCAATATTTTTCCTCCTTTAACCTTTCATAGGTCCTTGTCAGACCCTTCACTGAGCTGATTTAACTCACTAAAACTGTAGGAAACTTCTGGAATAGTTTTGGAAAACTAGATCATGTCAAGTGAGAAAATGAAAATTAGGAGAGAGGAAGGGAAGAGCAAAACCTCTCCTTTGTGGTTCCAGTGAACAAGGTAACTTTGTTAAGAATAAGGAGAATCGGGACTCTGTGTTAAATTAAACCACAATTCATAATCTCACCTTTACTGAAACAAGCTTTCCTTTCCCCTTGGTGCAAGTGGCTCTTGCACTGAAACTTATTATCTGTACAATCTGGACATTAACAGTACATATTGTATAAACATCTAAGTAGGACAAGCATATTAACACGAGTAACTTTTGCTTAAGATCATGCACAACCAATTTAAGGTGATTGTTCCTCCTTGTCTGTCTTCTAAGTTTGCTTGTGTGGGATTTGCCTTGCTATAATTTACACGCCCACAATGTAGGTGCCTAAATGCAACACTGAGCTCAGTTCAGCTGGCTTACCATAGGTATCTAGTACAGTTTGAAGTGATATCTAGTGTCAAAAAGGGAGATAAGGAAGACCCAGGGAACCACATGCCAGTGAGTCTCACCTCTGTGCCCAGCAAGATAATGGATCAGATCCTCCTGAAAAGTCTTCTGGGGCACATGGAAAATTAGGAGGTGGTTGGTAGCCAAAAACATGGCTTCAGCCAAGGGCAAATCCTGCCTTACAAATTTGGTGGCTTCTTATGAGGGGGTCATGGCATGTGCAGGTGAGGAAAGAGCAACTGATGTCATCTTCCTGGACTTGTGCAAAGCACTGTCCTGCACGACATCCTGGTGTCTAAATTGGGAGGACATGGATTTGATGGATGGACCACTTGGTGGATAAGAATTGGCTAGATGGCTGCTCTCAAACAGTTGTGAACAATGGCTCATTGTTCAAATGGAGACCTGTGATGAATGGAGTCCCTCAGGGGTCGGTACTGGGAACAGTGTTGTTTAACATCTTTGTCAGTGACATGGACAGTGGAATTGAGCAGCACCCTCAGCAAGTTTACAGATGACACCAAGCTGTGTGGTATGGTTGACATGCTGGAGGGAAGGGATGTCATTCAGAGGGACCTTTACAAGCTTGAGAGGTGGGCCCATGCCAACCTCACGAAGTTCAAGGCCAACTGCAAGGTCCTGCACCTGGGGCAGTGCAATCTCAAGCACAAACACAGGCTGGGTGACAAGTGGATTGAGAGCAGCTCTGCAGAGAAGGACTTGGGGATACTGGCTGATGAAGTGCTTCACATGAGCCATCAATGTGCTCTGGCAGCCTAAAAAGCCAAACATATCCTGGGCTGCATCAAAAGATGCATTGCCAGAGAGTCAAGGGAAGTGATTCTACCCCTTTACTCTGCTCTTGTGAGACCCCACATGGAATATTGCATCCAGCTTTGGAGTCTCCAACACAAGAAGGAAATGGATCTGTTGGAGAAGGTCCAAAGGAGGGCCACAAGGATTATCAGAGGGCTGGAGTACCTCTCCTGTGAGGACAAACTGAGAGAGTTGGGTCTGTTCATCCTGGAGAAGGAAAGCTCTGGGGAGACCTTATACTGGTCTTCCAGGACCTGAAGGGGACCTACAGGAAAGCTGGAGACGGACTTTTTATAAGGGCATCTAGTGATAGGACAAGGGGCAATGGTTTTAAACTAGAGAATGATAGAATTAGATTAGACATTAGGAAGAAGTTCTTTACTATGAGGGTTGTGAGACACTGGAACAGGTTGCCCAGAGAAGCTGTGGACACCTCATCCCTTAAAGTGTTTAAGACTGGATGAGACTTTGAGCAACCTAGTCTAGTGGGACTAGGGGGGTTGGAACTGGATGGTCTTTAAGGTCCCTTCCAACTCAAGCCATTCTATGTTTCTATGATTCTATGAAAGAGATGCCAGATAGCTCTTATTCTAGAAACACTTTTTTTCTCAACTAGCTGGGAAAATTGTAACTAGGGACATGTATGTATGAACAAAAATATACCTATAATATGTATATAAAATGAAGACATACTGTGTGCCTAATCAGAATTTAGAATCTGTCCGACTGTACTGATTCAGGTCTTGATCTAATGTACACATTTGTGTATGTATATGCAACATGAGTAGCTATATGCTTGAAGGTAATCACGTATAAAATGTAGCAAGCTGGAGATCTTGGGTAAAAGGCACTACTACCTTGGAATCTGTTATCTAAAATTAGTATAAGGAAACTACCAGATTGAACTATATCTCTAAAAAGCCACATTTTAGATAAAGGTAATTTCAAATGATGGGGTCAAAGTTCTTTGTGATATACTAAAATTTATCTCTTCTTATCACTGATTACCAGTGTAAATTCCATGAGAAAAAAATGTCACCTATTTAATTTCTTAATATGAATTTTAATTTCATATGTTCTGTAATTATGTGAAGTACACTTAATTGCTAATATATTTTCAAATTTTCTCCATATTTTAAAAGGCACGAGTCAGTTTTTTAATAAGTTAGACACCCACTCATGAGTTAGTTTGTCAGGAGGATTTGATGTCCTTTGTAAAATATAATTTTTGTGAAGGTGAATAATAATCAGTCTTCCTACTGAGGTATTTAAATTCTTCCTTATTTCTCTAACTAACCAGTCTTTTAACATCGTTAAATTGCTGGGATGAATGCTCCTTTGAAATATTTCCTCTTTATTGAGATTCATACTATAAGCCTGTTGTGAAATTGCTGGTTAAAGACTATATATTGCCATTAATGTTATGTCACAAAAGTCCTGATTCTGTCAGGAATCCCTCATGGAGTTTACATATTCACAAATGTTCTACATTATTTAATTGTCTTTTCTAAAAGTTATTCTGCAAGGTTTTTACAAGCACAGATGTTATGTTTTCCAAGTATACACTTTGGGCTAAATCTTCCATTGGGGCCAAATCAACCAGAAGTTTATTACACAGTGTGAAGGAAACATTTCAAGGCTCTAAATAATGGTATAGTTAATCTCAGCATCAACAGAATTGAATGTTGTATACACAAATGATTCCAATAAAAATGTGAAGGCTTTTTTTTTTTTTTTTTTATCAGAAGCAGTTACATTTAGCTCCATGAACTTCTCTAAGATGATGTATTTGTACTGTTGGAACAGAGCCATGATACTAATGTAACAAATGTACTCCAGGTGTTAGAGGGAAAATTCATCTCAGAAATTTACCCAGAACTACTAGGGAAAAAAAAAAAAAAAAAATTAGGATATGGATATTTTCCTGTGTTATTTGGACAGATGTTTAGGTCTGTCTGTTCTGGAAGCCTGCAATTTTCATTCTTGACACCATAAAGGATATATCCTCCAGGATACACAAGGAATTAACAGTCAACAACCGGGTAAAATTTGTTTATCAGGTCAGTGCTCCATACAGAATATTAAGAGAAAAATGGGTGTATATAATGTCTAGAACCCTTTACAGTAAAGATCAGCTACTACAAAAAACTAGTGCAAAACTACTTGGAGAAAAAAAAATTGCAAGCACAATACAAAACCAAAAGGAGTACTTGTGAGCTGGAGAAATAGATTCTTTCCTCACTTTTGTAAGACTGTGGTAGAAAACAAGATGCATTATTTGCAGAATAAAATATTACAGAAATAGCCAACTTATGGTAGTAACAGACTGAAATCTATACTGTAGCTCTAGTTCAATATGGTTATTAAATTACAATAGGCAGAGAAATTATTGTACAAGCTTATTGTACAAGTATATACATATAAGGCATAATGTCATAGACACACACTGGTGTGGCAACTTAAATTGTTGCAAATCT
>JANHGN010006080.1:109246-125796 GCA_024605025.1 Megaceryle maxima
GAAAACTAAATTTTATTATATTTTACTTTTTAAAGTTTATTTCTATGTTAGCAGTGGTATTTTTTATTTCTATAAATTTATTCCTTATAACTTTTCTGCCTTTGTTTCCACATTTATCACCAATTCTTTGGTGAGAAGTGGTACATTTGAGATAGGAATAAGTGGGTGCTGATTTCCATGTTGCACAGCATGTATCAGATGCAAGTCACCAAAATCAGAAGCAAAAGGAAATTATATAAATGAAAAGTAGAGAGTTCTGAAGCACTTAGGACACTGACCTAAGGGGATCATGAGGTAAGAAAGAAAACAGAAGGAAGGGATGCATGAAGGAAACACATACAGGAAAGATAAAAATGAGTTGGCTCGTATGAATATGGACATAGAAATTTGTTTGGCTGATACAAGGAACAGAGTTTTTCAGACAATAACAAAAATCTTGCAAAGACCTATTTCTATATTTGACCTTGGATACAGCAGGTAGCCTTATAGTGATGAGTCCTCACTTTAGATGAGACTTCAAAAGCAAACAGCAGAAATAGCTAAACAAATCACTGTGAAAGAAAAGCTAATGTCCCCATTGTTAAAATTTAGCAAAAATATCACATGTATAGCACTTTGAGATTTTACTTTCTTTAGTTCTTAACAATGTTTGATACATTGTCTCCTCTGAACAACAGCTTGAAAAATTATCTGTGTTTTAAATATTTATCCTGAGGTGGTTTTACTTCTGAAATTGAATGGTTATCATACAATGCAGGTATTTTGTTTGTTTGTTTGTTTTCTGCCTGGTAATAATTTTGTACTTCAAGCATTAGCAAGTATATTTTGTACAGTATGTGCTTCCTTGTAGATTACTGGTTACCTGACCTTTTGTCTAAGTATCAAACAGCTGCCTTTCAGCTTTGTAGTTTTTCAGAGAAGATGTTTGTGCCTGGGCTAGTTCCCTACAGAGAATGCAGAATGCATTTTTGACACATTTTCCTGACACATTCCAGATACCCTTTTTAGGATAAACCAGATTTCTTCCTATTGCCTATACATCTCACAGGGATAATCTGGTCCTGTATTTCCAACACCCCTGTTTAAATGTATGTGTATGGGGGTTTGATGTAAACTACAAGTCTAATTTTCCATTACAGTAAATGGAGAAATTTAATGCAGACTCAGTGGTGTTGACCTGACAGAACTGAGTTGTCTGCTTTAGGATGAACCAAGTAACTTTTCAAATATGATGGAGAGTGGCTTAGCAACTACATCAGCCCATTCCCTCAGGACTCTGGGATGCATCTTATAGAACCATAGATTCATACAATCATTTAGGTTGGAAAAGACCCTTAAGATCATTGAGGTCAATCATAAAATCTTGTCAGGTCATAGAGACTTCTGTATGTTCAGGCTCCTCAGGTGATTTCAAACCTGATCTTCTCCTACAGTGGAAGGGACTTTTCTCCCCCAGTCCTTGCCTTGAGTCCTGTCAGCCCAGGATATCATAAGCCTTCTTTGTGGCAAGAACACATTGTTTGCTCATGCTCAACAAGCTCCTCAGGCACCTCAGTGAAATTAGGTCTTTTAAACAGGGATATCAGATGTTGATAATAGGGATGGGTATAGGAGCAATCAGTGGGATACCAGCTAGATGAAGTAACTAAAGGAGGTCAAGAACATTATGAGTAAGGTAAGTACTCTGGAACTGAAAAGGAGAGACTGGAAGGGACTGTATGACTCCTGTGAGGGATTAAGATGGTGTTGTGATGAGACTAGTGTAAATTTAAATTGGTAAAGAGTATGGGGAGTCTTAGAAGCTGTAAGGTATCAGCAGATTTTGGGGATGTGAGAGCAGAAGTATGGCATTAAAATGAGAAAGCATAGATCTTCCTATATATATGTGCTTCTAAGGGACTCCAGAACATTGAGAAGTTTGTCTCCTTCATCTTACCCATCCTCAAAATCCCTTTCACCAGCTCACTGTAGGTATTTGAATGGCTCCTTGTCTTGGTATTCGAGTCCTACAATCCATAAACCCTTTAATAAGCAATTTCATTTTCCTTTAGTCTGCTCCCATGCCACACCTATGTGAACTACTTGGACAGGAAAGACAGTTATCATTGCTGCACTTCATAGACAAATAATGGAAAAGAAAGAATTTCTATTAAGTTAAATAAAAAAAGGCCTGAAAAATGTGCCCTGCTTGAAGGTTATCTCTTACAATTGTATTTGTCACCCTGTTTGCCCAACTTCTTCTTCAGATCTGAAGCAGAAGACCATGTTAGAAAGAGCTAAAAATGAGCTGTTAAATTTTGTGGTGGTAGGTAAATGTGGCCTGGCAGCAGAAACCTGGGATATTTATGGGATTTTCTTTAACACAGCTGATCTCCAACTCCTCAGACATACAGAGTAGGCAATCCTACTTTGTATTTTAATATTTCCCTTCTTCACTGCTATGACCAGGCTTTGGGCACTGAAACAAAAAAATAACACGAAAAACCCCAGGCTTAGATTCTGGAATTGCTTTATATCATTTTACATTTCTTCAGATAAAAACCAAATATGTTAAGATCTTCCAATATTATTTTTAGAGCATAATCTCCTCATGCATTTGACTTCCAGGTTATCAATAATAAAAAGCAATTCAACAGTAGTGTGGTTATTTTATGTCTGATTATCAGAGGGATTTATTTATCTGAGATTTATTTATTTGGGACTAACTTTTCAAGAGCCCTCTTTCCCACTTAGCATCCTTACTTCTACTCTCTACAACATGGATTCCCCATATAAATCCGTATTTTAGTACACTTTAGCTTGATGTAATCCAGTAACAAAATCTCTGATTTGTCTGGGCTCCTGAATAAGGTACTTGAAAGCAGTAGTTCTTTGAAAGAGAGACACACTGTCTTAGCTTAAACGTATATTCATGGGTTTTGAACATAAATATAAGGTTAAGATCAGAAGCAGAAGCAAATACTGAACTCTCCTAGAAACAACAGCCAAGCAATATTAGAAGACTATGAAGACCTCTGACTCCAAGATGATTTTGGGTTTTGGGGTTTAGTTTAGTTTTTTGGTGGGTTTTTTTGTTTGTTTGGTTGGTTTGTTGTGGGGTTTTTTTGTTTTGTTTTGGGGTTTTTGTTTTTTTTTGTGTGTGTCTGTGTGTTTTGGTTTTTTTTTTTTCCTTTGGTTTGTTTTATTTTCCAGTACAAGAAGCATTCTACTAGGACAAAGTCATTTAATAATAGTAAAATAGAAATTCTTATCAAAGGCCACAGAACTTTAACCTATGTAGGGATTAAATAATGATTGCATGTTGTCCTGTGGGAGACAGAAGCCTTAAGGTGTGAATTAATACAAAAATAAATAGATGTTACAATATATGATACATGGGAGATACTCTGAAAAAACAGCGTCTTGGAATATAAGATTAATAAAAAGTAGTATGTATTTAAGACTTAAAGTATATTGTACACTGCAAAAATAAGTCAGGTTATTAATTTCATTTAGGTCTAAGTACATTCACTCTTTTTTGCGAGATAGACTTTTTGAAATAAGCATGAAACACAGCATGTTCATGTTGAAAGTAATTTCATGGTCATAGAAAAATAAAATAACTATCGAGTTCCAAGAACTACTTCCTCAAGGATCATGACACACCATTTTATCAGTTTCTTGGGAATTGAGGAAAAAGAAAGAAACAATGAAATATAGGTTTTGACACTTTCTGGTTTCAGAAGACACACATTCTAAAAGACAGGCAAAATACACTTTGGATAAGGCTAAGAAGTGGCAACAAAAACTGCCCCAATACAACCCCAGCATGAAAAGAACTGTGTGCTCCTATTCGGTGCACTCTGGCCACAGTATATTGCCAGAATAGGTAAGATTTTTCCATATGTATTAAATTTTAAAAGAACATTAATTAAGAAAAGTGAAGTGTACACAGCAATTAGATGACAGGCAGACAACTCTCCAGCTTTTCAGACATTTAAAGAACACCTTATTTGAAAAACAATTACACTTTACTAGACTGTATAAAAATGTAAATAATAAACCAGGAAAATATACGGATGAGGAAGTCTCTAACAGATAAAGTTCTTCAAGAACCATATAGTTTATCAGAATGTTTTCCCACCAAGGAAAACTATTGATCTTCTCTACTTTGTGTTTAGCTAATGGAAGTTCTTTCCTGATAGAAAAAGAAAATTGTCTTCAGTTTACTTTAGTAAATACAATTCCTTTGACCTATAGTGTTTTGGGAGGGAGCAATTGTATCGATTCCAGAAACTGAATTAATCAAAACAATTTATATGCATAACTATGCTTTAGTGCTTTTCAGAACATTACCATTTTTTGTTCAATGTGTTTTTATTGTCCCCTGACCTTCATGTTAAGCTTCACTACAGAAAGTATGTAGCAAGGAACTGACTCAAAAAAAAATTAAAATGTTGCTTATATAGTGTGTGCTGTTCAGCATTTAGTTTATTTGGTAGCTCACTGTGAGGATGTTGATTAGAGAATGTATATTCTGCTTGAAATATGTGCTGTTTCATCTAGAACTATATACCAAGTAAACCTCTTTCAACTTTACTGCATTTATAAGCAAGTTTCAATGTGAAAAGATAATCAGATGACAGGGATTGATAATGTGTGTTTCTTGCCACAGTAAAATGTATCTGCTGTAATCTAGCTTTTTTTCCATTACGACTAATGGATTATGAAGACAAAAAATTAACATAACCTGGAGGTATTTTGAAGAAAAATACAACCTTTCATATTCTTCCTGTTGCCCCATGTCAAAGCTGAATAAACAAATTATTTTATTTTAGCTGACATAAATAGTTGCTTTAATATTAAAATAATTGAAGTTTTGGGTTATTTTTTAATTTTTTTTTCTTTCTCTGTCTGGAGCAATCATAAGAATTTTCTTCAATGACAAGTTATAAGTCAACGTGAATTACAATATACTTTAAGGTAACTTGGTAATTTAAGCTTGCAATAGACCCAGAAAGTTCACTAACAGTCATGTATTTTGTGAAAGTGGCAGAAGCCTCCACAGACTTTCAGTCTTTCTCATTCTCTTATTTTGTTGGCTGACAGCCAGTCACCAGTGGGGTCCCCCGGGGCTCCATTTTAGCGTCAATGTTTTTTAATGATTTTATAAATTATCTGAATGCAGGAATCAAATGTACATTAAGTAAATTTGATGATGATGCTCAATTAGGAGGAGCTGTGGACTCCTTGAGGGCAGAGAGGTCTTACATAGGAACTGGATAGACTAGAGAGATTGTCAATCACCAACTGTATGAAATTTAACAGGAGCAAGTGCTGGATTTTGCGCTTACGACGAGGCAATCCTACTTGTACATATAAACTGGGGAACGAGAGGATGGAGAACAGCCCCATGGAAAGACACCTGGGAGTTCGTATTCATAGCAGCATGTCCTGGTAGCAAAAGAGACCAACTGTTTTCTGGGTTGCATCAATCACAGCATAGCAAGCCAGTGAATGGAGGTGATTGTCCCACTCTACACAGCACTGGTGTGGCCCCACCTCAAGTATTGTGTGCATTTTTGGGTGCCTCAATAAAAGAAGGACTACTAGAGTGTGTCCAGAGGAGGATGACCAAGACAGTGAAAGGGCAAGACTTATAAGGAGCAGCTGAGGTCACTTGGTTTGTTCTGCTTGGAGAAGAGAAAGCTCAGGTGACCTCATTGCTGTTTACAACTTCCTCTGGGTGTGCAGCAGAGGGGGGATGTGCTGATCTCTCTCTGGTGATCAGCAATAGGACATGAGAAAATGGAATGAATCTGTCAGGGGAAATTCAGATTGGACAGTAGGAAAAGATTCTTCATTGAGAGGTTGGCTGGTCACTGGAACAGGCTCCCAGGAGAAGTGGTCACAGCACAAAGCCTGTCCAAGAGTGTCTGGACAATACTCTTAGTCATATGGTTTAGTTTTAAGTAATCCTATGAGGAGAAGGGAGTTGGATTTGATGATCCTTATGGGTCCCTTCCAATTTGAGATATTCTATATTCTATATTCTATGACTTTTATTCTAAAATGACAATTTTAGATTCCAGTTGTTGGGGGGAACAAAATGTATTTCTTATTCCATCTAGCTGAACAAGTGCTATTGCACACCACATAACTAACTGATGATTGCTAGGGATGCAGAATCATGCCTTTGAATATATGCTGACATGGAGTAAGCTCTAAAACCACCTCATAAAAAACTCAGAAAAGGTACCAAGAAGGCAGAATGACTCTTTCAGCCCTTAAAACAACTGGACTGCTGCTAAATTTAAGATCATTTGAACTCTAATAGCTCTTGGCAAGAAGCTTGACATATTCTCCAGCAATTACAGTAATTTAATTGTAGCTATCTTACAGTATTAATGTGTACTAGGCAATTTCCTGTAATAAGCTTGATTAAGACCTCTCATACATCCACCATCAGAGTTTTAAGTCGCTTTAGAAGATGAATCATGCCCCATAGAATCTGTTTCTTTTCACTGCCTATAAAGAGTATACAGATGATTAGCTCATAGGTAAAAGACCACTTAGTACAAACATATATTTGTCCAGTTGAAGATTATCCTTCATGTCTACTACACATGTTTGGATAGGAATGATTCTTAGAGTCTGAACTCATATTTTGCCTTTTTTGTTCATGTAAGAAAGATCAGTGTTACACTGCAATATGATTTCCTGAAATAGGAACTTCTCTATTTAGAAACATATTACTTCAAGCAACAGAAATCATAAGGCTTAAAACCAGTCTCAAACAAAAAAGAAAGAAACATAAAGCTTCAGGGTGAACACATGGCACACACAGGTAATAGAAGGAGGCATAAAGTCATATCAGAAAAGTAAAAGATATCTTCCAAGCATTAGATACTTGAGCTTCTGGTTAACTCATGTTTCCAAAGAGTAATTTATGGTACTAGCTTAAGCACAGAACCATTAGGTAAGCCCTAAGTAATTTTTTCAAATATCCCAAGTCTTCAGAGGCAAGACCTTTTAAGTTGTAGCGAATTACTAAGTCTTGAAACATCTGACTGGAAGTCAGATCTTTCTAGTGACTTTAATTATTATCTGAACCACAGGAAAATTCCAGTCTTGACAACACCAAAGAATAATATTTCTGTATATAAAAGCATATTTGCAGAAAGTTTAACGAATGCAAGTTTTTATGTTCTTCTTACGAATCCCTTCATCTACTGATCAGTAACAGTTATCAGTTAGGGGCTATACAGTAAGTAGAATGTCTTTGTTGAGATTGTTCTTGACTTTTCTGCTGATGCTTATTTTATCCCTGTGAGTTGTAAATCATTAGACAGCCTTATTTAGAAATGCCCAGGATCTTTGTTATTAAGGTCTTAAGAAGAATATCTTAAGATGTTCTCTTTTCATTGATTTAGACTGAATGAAAAAGCTTTGTATTGAATTCTTGAAAGATGTTTCCTGTATTAAACCAGTCATGAGTACAAGAAGCAGACTTTTGTTACAATTCTCTCAGGTTTTAATATCCTTGAGCCCGAGATGAAACATGACTTTATCAAAGGTCAGTTTCCTGTCCATGAACTCATGAAGTTACCTGAAGATTCCTGAATTTGTATTTGTCTTGTTTCTCACATTGTTACCAACTTCAGCAATCTTCTAACTGTTGTGATTTTGTTTCATATTTTCTTTCCAAAGGGATAATCCTTTCACAAAAGTATTGATATCCTTCATACATGGAATGAGCATATATAAATGAGGCCAAGGTTGAGTTTGGTGCCTGTACCATTTGTACCTCACATTCATGATGACAAAGGTTGAAACACTGAAAGGCCAGCAATGGTTAACTGTTGTTATTAAAGAAATATAGCACATGAGAAACTGTGAGTTAAAAGAACTAATCACCACTTACAAGCAGTAATTCAAGAACTAATATCATTGTCCTGGTTTGAGAGAGAACAGAATTAATTCTGTTCAGTGATTTTACTTTTCAGTTCAGTTCTTCTAACTAACTGCACTGTCTGAAGTCAGCAGCCTGTTTCCACAGACAGTGTCTGCTGCGAGCAGTGATAACACCCCCTGTTTAGTGTTACTACCAAGAATTGATATGCAGACCAAGGCCACTGCTGGATCTTGTGTACCACACTGGGGGTGCAGGAAAGTAAAAGGCTGCACTTGTAGGGAGGAGTGGACAGGGCAAGTGACCCCAAATGGACCAATGAGGTATTCTAGCCCATATATGTCATATTGGGTGTAAAGCTGAGGGATCTGGAGGGTCTATAGCTCACTCTCTGGGGGCTCCCAGGCTCTTCTCCCCTCTTGGACTGCTTTGCCAGCTTTGCTTGGCTTGCCTCAGGTCCTCTTTTGGCTCCTCCTTCATAGCATCCAAAGAGGTCTCTGTCCATTCTGCCTTTGATCCCAATCGGTGTGTTCCTGAATCTGCGCGGGCGGGGGTTGGGGGGAGTGGGTGGTTGTGGACGGGCATTATCAAAGAGCATCTGTTACAGGTCTAAGAGGCCACCCTGACCCTAAACCATGACAATGGTTTATAGATATCCATGGAAAATAACATTACTGTAGTTAGTAATGCTATTTGCTTTCTTAGGCTGTTTAACACACATAGCACATTGTTTTGTCTCTGATAATGGTTCAGTCTTCTCTAGAAATGAAATGATCTGATAAGGCCCTGAAATCATTGTGGCACAGCTACTTCAGAACTTTTCTACTCCTCATGAAAATGACAGAAAATCATGAGAGAAGGAAAAAAAGTCTAAATAAAAACATTAGGTGTTAATCTTTATTTCTTTTTGCATTTAAAAGCTGACACATCAGCTTTTCTGTTATTTGTACAAGTTTGGCTTGCCAAGGCTTTGACAGCCTAGGACTATGCATTATTGGTGCAAACAGTAAGATCTAGGCTGAGATATCTTTGGAGTTTGCTAAGAAGTTGAGGAAAGTGATCTTTTACAAATTGACTACTTAAATAGTTAAAATAATTTTATTGCTTGGATAGCTATCTTAGTAAGTTTTATATTTATCACTTGAGCCCTTGAATGTTTCTAGCAAGTTTTCATCACAGGTGAAAGCATGAACTACAAAATAGCTGTCATAAGACACTTGAAAAAGAAGAGCAAAGGAATTAACATAAAGGCAGACTTAGTATGGTTTTCCTATGGGAAATGCTTCCTTTTACTATAGGTCAGTCACTTTTCATCTCAGATATGTTTCTGCTAAAAGAAGAAAAATATCAATTTCAGCTTAGCTCTCACAAGCCTATTTGCAGCATGGCAGAATATGTTATGTATAGTATATGTTCAAGTCAGTAATGGTCTTGCTTTATATTCCTTTGTGGTAATGCAAAGAAATAGAATCAGAATTACAGAAATCAAAGCAATTTCAGTCTCCAGGATGCCTTTTCTACCAGTCTTTGTCTGAGTCCAGAACTCAAAGAGGGCTGTATTAAAAGTATTCAGGACTGAAATTTTCTTAATATTATATCTATGGTTGACTGGTAATAAAGATAAAAATAATGAAAGAAAATAGTACATATGAATCTAGTAAGTAAGTATACAACACATTTGTAACATATACACAAAGAAAATGTTGAAATTTATACAAGGAATCCACAGAGAAATTAAAAGAAATAGAAACACAATCTTCAAAAGTTTAAGATTACTTAATGTAAAATTTAGATAAAAAGACATTTGTAATGAGGACTCTTACACCCATTGTTGATTGCATTCTTAAGTATATAACACTCCCAGCATTATGAGTTATCTTTCCATATTTGGTGTCATAATTATTTTCCATGACTGATTGTAATGCATTTGCACTTTCATACAGGCAAAGTAACTGGTGGTAAAGGATCGTATATGAGACAGGAGCATAATTTTTGCTGTGTAGGTGTTTAGCTGTTATTAAGGGACCTGGTAGATTCACCACTCCTTGAAGCCTTCAGATTGCAACTCCAAGCCTTCTTGAAATGTATGCTTTAGTCAAAACCAGTTTATTATATGTTAATTACCATTAGTAGTTAATTTATATTATATGTATTATAACAATGAATAGCTATGCTCTTCTCCTATTTTCAATGCCACTCATGATTTTAGAGTGACGCTTATTTTAGTTTTCTTTCATCTCCCTCTTTGATACCTCCCCATTTTCTAGTGTATTTATCGATTGCTTGTGCAGAAGACACATCACAGCTTTGATTGCCCATCTGCCTTTATCTCTCTGGACCTTTTGCAATGGGAGAGTGAGCAGCAGTTCCCTAACTACACTCAGTCATCTAATGGGTTTACAGTACCTTTAAGGATATTTTCTGCTTTGTTCCCCATTTACTTTCTAATTATTCTTACTATCTGATTTAATTCCATGTTAATTCTTACCAAGCACTGTTAGTTTTACAGAACTATCTATTAAAATCTCAAGATCTAATTCTAAGTAGTATTACCAGTTACTTAGTGCTATGTGGTCCTTTTGCATCTCTCAACTGTAAGAATAAATTTCTACTAGTAATAAATGTGTTCACTTCAATATTCATGCTTTTCTCCAAGCCTTTTATTAAGATGTTGAACACCATGGGATATTTACAACCAGATCCATAACACTCCCCACATCTTGGACAAGTAATACTGGTCCCTATGGGTTGCTTTGTTGCTCTTGTAACTTCATTCCTTGACTTTTTACAAGTCTTTGGTGGGGACTTGGCCAACTGTTTTTGAAAATCCAAGAACACTCTAATAGACATTGAGAGTCATGCATTCTTTTTACAATAGGGATTTCAACTCTTTCTTAGTCCGTCACATCAGTCTGTGTGCAAGTAAATCCATTCTTTTAAACAGTCTCTACATTTTCTTCAATAAATTCTTCTGGTTTGGTTGTGGTTTTGTTGTGTTTTTTTTGTTTTGGGTTTTTTTTTTTTTTCTGCAGATCTCAGGATTTCCTTTGAAGCTCTCCTTAAAAGTTGGTATTTGACACACCTGTGGCAATATTTTGGTCTCTGCCAAGATATTTTCAAGCAAAAGTGTCCATGCCTATTTTATCCCTGAAATGCTTTAAAACTATCATGGTGAATAAAATGTGGTCCTGGTAATTTGCTATAGTTCTTTTTGTTGATCTGTTCTGCAGTGTTTTCCAATTTGAAACAAAATCTCTAATACTTTTCCTATAGCATTTGGTACTCCAAGGTTCTCCATGTGAACTAAGGTTTAAGAAAAAAACATCCTTTTATATTCTGTGGACATAGATTATTTGAGTGCTCCCCATACTTTACTTGCATATTAAAAAAATCAGATGTAATTACAATGGCCAGAAGTTATTTGTAAGTGAATTTTTTAGCTCTTTGGATTAGAAAAGATATATATATAAATAATTAAACTGTTCATATAAAGCATGTACTTGGGACATTTTCTATCAAAATATATGTAATACCTCACATTGGCAGTTAACATTGCAGTCCAGTATACACAAATTAGCATTTTGTGACTCAAACACTTCTGGTGGAGACGATGAAACTGTATATCTCAACATTTCACACCCATCCCTAAAGACCCTACCATCCCAAAATCAGTTGTCAGAAATGCATTAAAAGCACCTTCCAGTAGATGAAACCAGAATATTCACCAAAATATTAAAGAAAATAAAACATCAGAGCCAGCTCTCTGCCTTTTTGACCCACATTCTGTCCTTTCTAGTTTAAACAAAACTTGATGTAGGTCAAAACATTGAAAATGCTATTCTGAGTAAGCTTCACTTAGGTAAACAGGATGCTGACTTTGAATATTTTTGTTATTTTTCCCTTGTGTAGTATCCTGTCTAAACATTTAACTTTATATGTTTGGGTTTGTTTTTTTTTTCCTAAACATAACATAGGTATTTTTTTCAGCTAAAAAATGTTTTGCTGTTATTTTGATACCTCTTCAAGGTATCAAGTAAGACCCTTCTCTCTTCTCTTTATTATTATAAAAATGTCTTTTCTAGTCAGTTTTCCCCTTTTGCATTGTGAGAAAAGCTGATTCTAGATTCCAGTAACAGATATGTGTCAGCTCTTTTATCTTGCCAGGGTAACATAAAAATCTCTATGCACAAATGTGTCAAACATTGCTATCTTTAATAATGTGATGGAAAAAAAGAGCAAGCCATCTCCAGTAAACTTGTATATGCATAAACCAATTTTCAGAAATGCTAGCATTAAGAATTGCCGTTTGACAGGCCTACTTATCTGAATAAAATAAATATTTATTTATTTATCAGAGATAAATTGTGAATGTGTGATTCCTGACAATGGATGTGTTATAGTTCAAAAATAATTTCCCACAGTATCATTTTCTCTGCATTCAAACTAATGAGCATGTTTTCTACCTGTGGCAGTAGAAAAGAAGGCAAAAATAGAGCTTGCATTGTACATTCAAAGTACTGCTTGCGACTACAATACAAGACCACCTTTAACTCACAGATCTATGTCACAGATATATGAGATTTTTTTAATTTAAATGAGATTTTAAAGATGTTACTGGAAGTCAATTAATTTAAAACAATTCTAATTAAAATTTGATTGGTTATGGTATGTGAGTGGGAAGTCAATTTTTCATCTTCATGATTTTTCCTCAGAGACTACAGTAATTCTGCTATACATCATTTTAACTTTGAACACTGCTGCAGTTTGATGACATCAAAAAGAATCATACAGAATAAAAAAAAATAGTCTGAGATGTAATGTGGCTCAATAAACCAACAAAATATTTATCTAATTTTCAAACTATTTGGAAAGTTAATGAGAAAACTTGTTCAGAAAGCTTTCAACACATTCTTCAAGTTTTTTTTTTTAAAAACATTGATACATTTTTAAAGCATTCAACTTTTTTTACATATAGAAAAAAAAGCTAAAGACTAAGTTATTTTTTATTAGATTCACTAGAACTGTAGAATCATGTTTTACCTTGGCAGATGAGCTTTTTATGAGTAAGTACATTATCTTACAGCATGAAAACTACTCTGCTAGTACTTTAAACAGTTCATTTGTAATGAGGCAATATCTGAGGTTCATCCCACCAAATCTTGGACAATTAATCAATTGGCCTATCTTTCTTAGAACTTTTACCTTTATCTGAACGTTAAGGACAAAGCCCTTAGAATCTTTGTCTGACCATGTGACTGGCCCTACTTTAAGCAGAAGGTTGGACTGGAGAACTCCTGGTGTCCTTCTGAACTGAACCATTCCATGATTCTGATAGAAGAGAACGATGATAGTCCAAACCACATTATGTGAGGTTCCTTTATCAACTTTGGTATTTTTTATGCTTCTGTTTATATTTTTCCCCCTCAAGATGATCCTGTTGCACCACAGCAACACGACTGTTTGTACAAAAGGTGCCTCATTTAAATCTAGTGTTATTACACCATATGTTGTCACAGCAATAAGTATAATGGAAACAAACACTGAGAACAGAATGGGAGGGGCTTGGGGTGAAACACCTTTTAAACCATCACATACTTGGAACATACTGGAAAGTATAGCAGAGATTTTAGGTGCATTTTTCTCATCTACATACTGTACAGTTGAAATTACCCTTAATTTTGAAAAGTTTTGCTGTTTAAATACTGAAAATAAGATAAATATCCTAGAGATTATTTATGAAAATATTTAGTCCACTGCTTAGTAATATGATAATCAGTTTTTAACAAATATACAACTATTCTGCTGCTACCTAGTAACATGTTATCACTTTGGTTCTTGGAAGAAACATTAAAATCTTATAATGTCTATTTAAATAAATGTCTGTGTATAAAACAGTGTGGTGCACTATATGACAGTCTCTTTTCCTGCTAGGAAATAATTAATTATGTTTATTAATTTTAAACAACTTCCTCTGAAGGAAATGAGTAATAATTTATGCGAAGAGGACCTGATAGCCATCATGATTCTCTGGAAGATATGGTTTAATCCCAGGTCTGTTTAACGGCTGTAGTTTATAAATTCATAAAGAGAAAGTAAAATGTGCTAAAAAATGCTGTTATATAAGAGAATATATATTGCAATTTACGTTTTTAAGTAAAAAGTAAATATGACTGATCCTGTCAATTTCAGTGTTGGATAAGGGTGTGTGTACTTGCATGTGCAGGGAAGTGTCTGAAATAATAATAACAAGCCTATCAAAATCTTGAATGACAGATATGCTTATAGATCATGATATCTTCATGCAGAGAATTTGGGGAATCATGTATGCATATAAAGTAGAACATATATTTCTTTATACATCAGAAATATAGAGTTTTCAGCCTACCTTAAGTTTTAAGATTGCTGTTAACCTAAAAATTGCATGTCTGTGTAGTGCTTTCTTGCCATCTATTTTATTTCATAGCTCATCCATTTATAAGTGTAAAATACCACAAGAAGCTCTGTATATGTATCAACAAATATATAGTGGAAGCACAAACTCAGAACAATTAAGCTCTATAAACACTAAGAAATACTTCTTTTTTTTTTTTTTTTTTATATATACATTCCTCATTAACTGTAATCATTCAGCTCCCAGCTACAGAGGTTGTGTTTATGTCAGCAACTTACATCATCCACTGTATATTATTACAGTTAACAAATTTAGGTTATTAATAAATTCAACATTTTTAAAAATATTCTGTAGTGCTGAGTCAACATAAAAGAGGGCCTTAAAGAGTGTTTTATCTGTCTATGGCCTCCTTTTTGCTCTAGGAGAAGAGAATCATATGAAGAAAAATATAGTATATAGGCACTCTAAAGTTTGAAACACAGGATAGGAACTTTCCCAAAGGTACATGAAGCCCATATCTGAGGTTCACTATGATTAATGATAAATGAAACTTCATAGAATTGTAAAATTTACAGTTCTTTCAACTTTTCTTCCAAAATTACAGCATAGGTTGGGAGAAAAAACTTTCTTTCCCCATCTATATGGAGAACTACTCACTTAAAACTGTGCAAAAGAGGAACATAACAAATCTCTTGATATTTCCAGAGTTCCATTTCCCATACACACAGCTTCTTCCCCAATCACCCCAGTGAGACTTTCAGATTCCTTCTCACTCAATCCTTTCCTGACAGAGCAGACACTAAAATTCAGTCTTCTTCCCCTAAGTAAATCATATTTATTTCTTTGACTGAGTAGTGAAGAAAAGCTATTATAAACAAATAAATGTAAAATATAAAATATTAAATATTATTTAAAATAAAAATAATTAAAATATTAACTTATGTCTAACCCCTTCAATATCAGTAATGGCACAAATAATCAGTGCCACAGATATACTTACCTGTATTTGTACCTGACTTTTATGGTTGACTGCATTGATAATAGCACTTGGGATTAGCTGAAATGCTGCATGCTGATGAAATTGGAAGTATTCACTAGAAGGCTATCAGTCTATTAAGCAGATCATGGTTACTTCTAAATAACTTGTTTTCTGAAACTCCCATTCTCCCCTTCCCCCAGATTTTAAAATAAATAAACAAGTAAATCCTGTATCTGAATTTTATGTTGTCATGCACAGGACTATGAAGAGGATGAGACAGAACAGAGGATGGCTACAGTGGAAACTTTACAGGTGTTACAGAAATGAGAGTCTATCATGCCAGTTCATTTAAGTTCCATTTATGCTCAAAGTACTTACCAAGAAAGTAAAAGTGAACAAGCCCTGCTGGGCCTATTCAAAAGGATTAGCAATAAACCAGCCCCCACTGTGTCACTTAAAAGTTACAAGTTCTAATTTCATGTGGGAGTTATGGGAAAAGTTTGTCTCTACTCTGATTGTATGAGACTGGTTTTATCCCCCTCATCATACAAAGTCTCCATGTTTTTTTCATGCATAATTGGCACACGTCATGTATATGTCTCTAATCTGCATAATTATCTACCTACCCTGCTTTTCAACTAAATGTTCACAGTGTGCATTGCAATAGCATATTCTTGAAAGGCCACAGTCTCTGTATGCAAACAGAGTTTTTCTATTGGAGACAGGGTATGCACTGATTTTTACCTGACATTTCGTCTTTGGTGTAGCTCAGCATGCGCAAGACATATGAAAGAAGCAATCCTCAGTGTCTTTTGCTGACAAATATTTAATAGAACAGCAGTAGCTTTAAGTGTTGGTGGCCTTGGCTCTGAATTGAAATGTCAATAGTAGCACTATAATGCAGTGTCTATCTGTTCACACACTTCAGAGAATTAAATTTTAGTGCTATCCTTATAATAAGATACTTTAGCATTTATAACATCACATATGGACACAGCAGAGAAACAAATGGCACAAAAAAGTTTTAATTACTGAAAAGGTTTAGTGATATATTATTAGCTACTTTTTCAAAGGTCAAAAAGTTATGCGTACTGAACACAGAATTACAGACTGTAAAGTACTACATGTTAACCAAATTAAAGCATTTTTAATAATAAATACTTTGTCTCTTCACAGATGAAGCCTATATTCTAGAAAGTCAGTTATTACATTTTTGAGGAAAAAGATAATGAATTCAGCTTAACTTTTCTTCAGGAAAAACAAACAAAACCCACAAACAAACAAACAAA
>JANHGN010006080.1:125896-136082 GCA_024605025.1 Megaceryle maxima
TTCCGGGAGAGTGCAGCCTGATGCTAATGGCTTCCTGGAACTCATTTACATAGTCTGAGCATTCATAATAAAATTAGCCAAAACCACCAAAAACCACACAAAAATAAAAACACAAACAAATAAAACAAGCAAACAAAACAAACAAACAAAACGATAACAAAACCACCAAAAAACCAAAAGATTACCAAAACCTGATATATTTTCTGTAAGTCTAGTGAAAAAAAAAAACGTTCCAAATGAGTAGACATTGCTTTAGTGCCATCTTGTTTTTCACTTGTGTCTTCACCCTGAAGACAAATCACTTTTTTCTCTTTATCATCCAGCTCAAGAGTTCAGTCCTGTTGATTTCTCTTGCCTAAACAGACCAAGATAGCAGGGTCTTACCTGCAGTACAGCACACCAAAGTCCAGTCTGTTGACAGAGTCCATATAAATCCACAGGGAAATATATGTGGGATCCCAATTATTTAGCTATTTGGGCAATAACAGAGATATAATCATTGTCTCCTGTGCTCTTGCCTCTGTTTCCACCACTGATCGAAACGGTAATTTGCTTTCCTACTCCACTCTTCTATATATGCAATTAGTAACTTCCTAGTTTCTTCTTTTCAATAAAAATAGCATTGCTGTGTAATTTGTTTCCCTGTTGATTCACCACACACTCAGATACTTTATGGATGACTTCAGTTTCTGTTATCTAATCTAATATACTTTTCCACTTTTCATCTGAGCTTTAACATTTACATTAGGTTACATTTAACATTAACATTAACTACATTACATTTAACATTAAATAATATTCTGTGTCTGAGCAGAGACCAGTGACAAGTGGCATTCCTCAGGGGTTGGTATTGGGGCTGGTACTGTTCATCATCTTTGTTGGTGACATGGACAGTGGGATTGAGCAGCACCCTCAGCAAGTTTGTGGATGACACCAAACTGTGTGGTGCAGAAGAAATGCTGAAGAGAAGGGATGCCATCCAAAGGGACCTCAACAGGATTAAGTGATGGGCCCATGCCAACCTCATGAAGTTCAACAAGGCCCAGTACAAGGTCCTGCTTCTGGGTCGAGGCAATCCTGAACACAAATACAGGCTGGGTGATGTGGATTTGAGAGCAGCTCTGTGGAGAAGGACTTTGGAGTGATGGTGGATAAAAAATTATAAAAAAATATGAGCCAGGAATGTGCACTCTAAGTCTAGAAAAACAACAAGATGATCAGAGGGCTAGGGCATTTCTACAAAGACAGGCTGAGAGGGTTAAGGTTGTTCAGCCTGAAAAAGAGAAGTCTTTAGGGAGACCTTATAACAGTACCTGTAGCAGAATCTCCCAGTACCTAAATGGAGCGTGCAGGAAAGCTGGAGAGGGACTTTTTACATGGGCATGTAGTGATGTGACAACGGGTAATGGCTTTAAACTCTTAGATGTAAGGAAATTTTTTTTTCTGTGGGGGTGGTGATACACTGAAACAGGTTGCCAGAGAGGTTCTGTATGGCCCCTCCTTGGACGTCTTCAAGGCTAGGTTGGATAGGACTTTGAGCAACCTGGTTTAGTGGCAGGTGTCCCTGTCTATGTCAGGGGAGTTGGAACTGGATGATCTTTAAAATCCCTTCCAGTCTAACTCCTTCTATGATTCTGTGATTTCTTCTGCTTCACATCACCAGTAAAAACCTCTTTCTCCTCCTTTATGAGTAATCTGTGTCAAAATCATGAGGGGTTTTTTTAATAAATTAATTTCATTTTCCATCTTTACTTCTCCAGTGTATTATTTAATAAATTACATATCCATGTCTCAACTAGCTCTGGATGCTTTTAGACCTCAAAATGCTATAGGGGATCTGGGGTGTTGGTATGACACTACTCATGTACAGATTGGACTACTATGTGACAAAAAGTTTATTTTTCTTGAAGATATGAATTAACTCTGTAATGGCCACTCTTCTACCCACTTCTTTATTCAGCTGTGTTACTATAATCATTTAATAACTGAGTTTATTTTCTCTATTCACTTCTCACCTTCTCTGATAAAATTTCCTGTTACATTCTCCTGCCTATACACTTACTGTGGACTTTCTCCAAGAAAAGCTCATGAAGTAGTCCAGCATATTTTGTTTTCCCATTATAACCCCTTCACCTACTATCATTGTCAATGTTCTCATTTGCCTATTTAAAGAGTTTTTAGTTTGTTCAGATGCATTAAAAATTTCAATGTACTTGTTAAACAAAAGGCAGATGCTTTGGATATTCTTCGATTTTAAATCTTAGTAGTTAAATCAAATGTATTAATTTAACACCACTCTGTGGCCCAGAGAATCAACATAGATTATGTAGATAAAATATGCATAGGTATCATGTCATCCTCTGCAGTTCGTTTCTCCAATTTATTATGCTGTATATATTGTCATATATCAGCATGCAATGAAGAAAAAGTGCAGTAAATTTATCCTTGTAGAGACCTTAGCAAAGTAGATTTTAAACCTTATAGTTAATTCTAGTTGTTAGCTCCTTACAACTAGTATTAAATAATAAAAAGCAATACAAAGCTTATTCTTTGTCCCAGATGAACAAGGATAATGTACAAGGTTAGATTTAATTTTGTACAGTCAACATCTAAGTGCCTGGAGGCTGACTGTATACAAATTATCTATGTACCTGTCACAGTCAAAGGATATCGGGAGATCTATTCTGTTTCTTAAATATAGGCACATAGTGTAATTTGACATACTTGGCCATCACTATAGCTTCTTCTTCATGTCCAATATGTGGCACTGGATCCAGGCTCATTGGCTCAATAGATTCCAAAATCTACAGATTCAGGTGACCTATCTGAGTCATGAAATAGTAGCTCTCCAAACTGGTAATATATACCTAAGCTTCACCAAAGAAACAAAACAAAACAAAACAAAACAAAACAAAAACTAGGTAGAGTGGGAATGGGTGAGGAGAGCAGGTTGTGATAGATCTGCCAGTGAAGGTATCACAGTATCACAGGGTGTCAGTGGTTGGAAGGGACATAGGAGATCTTCGAATCCACCCCCCCTGCCAGAGCAAGACCATATAATCAAGCACAGGTCACAAAGGAATCTCCAGAGATGGAGACTCCACAACCTCTCTGGGGAGCCCATTCCAGTGCTCTGTGACCCTTACAGTAAAGAAGTTCCTCCTCATGTTAAGGTAGAATCTCTTGTGCTCCATCTTACATCCATTCCCCCTTGTCCTTTCACAGGGCACAAGTGAGAAGAGGCTGTCCCTTTCCTTTAGGCATGCCTATGTCTTTCTGGAGAGTCATCAGGGTCAAGGCAGAATAACATAGGGCATCTCAAATGCCATCCTACACTGTTGAACTTTGACTATAGCAGGATAGGGTGGGTTGACCCCAGTCAGGAGCTTGCTCAGTCCACCTGTCCCCAGTGCAATGGCAAAGAGAATCAAAAGAGCAAAAGCAGGAAAAATTAATGAGTTGAGATACAGTTTAGTAAGTGAAAGAAAAAAAATAATATAACCAAGAAGTGATAAAAGATAATTTACTAATTACCTCTCCAAAAAACTCAAGTGATACTCACATCCTACCAACAGACTGGTGCTCAGCTGATTTCTGAGCAACAGTTACCTTGGAAAGACTACCCTCTGCTTTTGTTGCCATGATGTCATAGGGTATGGGATATCCTTTTGGTCAGTTGGAGTCATCTCTCCCACCCATGTCTCCTCCCAAATTCTTGTCCACCCCCAGCCTGTTTTCTGAGGGGGAGGATGAGAAACGGAGAAGGCCTTGGAGCTGTGCAGGCACTGTTTGGCAATAGCTAAAACACTGATGTGTTATCAACACTGTTTTAATCCCAAATGTAAAACACAGCACCATATGGGCTGCTATGAAGAAAATTAACTCCATCTTAGCCAGACCTAGTACACAAATGTTCAGATAAATCTTGATATCTAAAATCTGGAGTTAAAGCCCACCTACAGAAGACTTCTTTTTCTTTTTCTTTTTCTTTTTTTTTTTTTTTTCTTCCCCCAGCCATTCCTCAGTAAGAAATTTTACTATTTTTGGATACAGGCAAGTGAAATGTGGACCTATTCAGAAAAAAAAAAAAAAAAAAAAGGTTATTGTATACTCTGTTAGAAGGCAAGATATATATCTAATGCCTTTCCAGTCCACATCAAATGATGTCTACATAAAAAAGGTGTTTCACTGGTGCTTTCACCACAGATTTTTTTTTTTTTTTAATGGGAAAAGGAGAAAGAGAAATGAGCACTAAGGTGGCTTTGCAGTGATCTCTCCCAGTTAATTTAAGACATCCATATAAGCAGAGGTAAAATGATAAGACTAAAAAGAATGAGTAAGTTAGCCAAGTGAGCTGGGGAAGAGAGAGAAGAAAGCTGCATCTGACATACATATCATCAGTTTCTGATGATTACATCAAAAGAATAATGATCAATATTACATTTCAAAAGAGAAATCAATTCTTTTAATTCCAGGTCATTGTCAGAGTGCAGTTATGGCAATAAGAATTACATAATTACTTCCATTGCAAACAGGAGTGAGATAAGTGGTAGAAAAAATGTTAGATTCTCTGGGGAGAAATGTACTGTTATCAGAAAACTTCAGATCCTTCTGTGAATTTTTCTGTACTTTAATAATTCAGAATTTTATCCCAGAGGTAAGATTATGATTAGATTGACAAATGGTACCAAAGTAATTTATTCTCCTGACAAAAAAATGATTGCAATAAAGAAAAGAGAAATCCACAACCTTTATTTGTCCTTGTGGCTATAATAGCTTGAGTACCATATTCAAAAAGAAGCCTTGTAAAAAAACCTATTATAAAGACCATAATGAGAATGAAAAATGTTAAGGAATCAACCAATTTATCTAGCAACCTTTATATCTTTGTCTCATAGTGCTTTTTTTTGACTCTGGACATGGGATTTTCATGACACTACTCCAAGTTACCTTGCTTTTTTGTCTGGTTAAAGATGAGAGACATGAGCTTGTTGAGCAAATCTGTGCTGTTCTATTTCAAGGGTGGATATGAGAAAAAAACCACCCCCCCCCAATAAAAAACCAACACACATTTCACAGAGCTATTAATCAATGTTTAGTTTGAGACATTTGAGACATTCTAGGAGATTTAAAAACTTTAGAAGTCATTATTGTGAAATAATTGAGTGAAATTTAAGTAACAATGCAGACATTTATTGTTTCCTTTCATTTCTAGAAAATCTTGTATATTACTTATCTTTGATGGGACTTAGATAATGTTAACTGTCTAAAATGTAAGTCATTGTGTTAACATTTGTCTTAGTTTCCTTGTAAATATAGTTGGAAAAGTAGAAGTTTACAGCTCAAAGAGACTACTAACTCATTAAAATCTCAATAAAATTCTGACTGTCTTATATATCTACCTACATAATTCACACAATTAGTGCTTTCAGAAAGTAGCTTACATTTTTGTCCCTGGCATGTGCCTTTCACATTTGTTTCCTTGGTAAGCACTTCCTCAACTCCCAGGAATTATTTAAAAATAAATAATTCTTTATTTATAAATGTCAAGGCTTTGTGTTTTCATTTCCCTGTGAAGGTGGCAGTGTGATTCCAGCTCAGCATCTATCTCACAGCTTAGTTTTGTGACAAAGATCTCTGAAGTGCACCTATAGCAAATGTGTTTAATGATCATTTGGCAAAACTATCTGGGTTAGTGAACTTGAGTTTTCTATGAAATGTCACTTTTAAATATGATAAATATATATTTAATATAACAACATATATAGGTTTAATTGTGTATTTTAAAGGTGTATTTATATATTACAGTATTCTCACTGCTACATAAAGAATTGTCAAGATATAAATACTCTTATTTCAAATTAGAAGTACGTGATAAAAAATAAACATGCAGTTTACAGGAGAAATTTTTCTGAAAGAAATATGCACAAAACAAATACTCAAAGATATATAAATGCTGCGGTGAAGAGGCCTGGGTCATGAAACTGCAGCTTTTACTATCTTTTGACGTATCTCAGGAAATAACTGGTGACTGTAACTTGTAACTCGACTTGTATGACAAGCTGAGAAATTGGAAATTAATAAGAGTCAGACAGTATTGTTCTAAGTATCTGTGGTACAATATAACTTGCAATTAAATATAATATTTTTGAAAAGTTTTTGCTTCTTAGCGAGAATTTTATAGTCAAACCTTAACAGAAAGATCTCATCTTCATCTTTTCACCTGATGAAGTTGGCAAAAGTTATATGATTTAATCATCACCAGAACTCTAAAGAAAACATTTATTGGTAGGTAAGAATATTTTTGACATTTTCACTGTGTGTCCATTTTGACTGACACCTGTCATGTGGTAGCCCAAATAAGCTTTCCATCTACAGGTAACAAGAAGGTTGCATACAGATACTGACCCTTATCCAGGCCTATATCACATTGACTGGAATGAATTAGAAATATATTTAGCTGCTGAAGAATTAGTAACCTACTTTAAACCTACCATTTGGCTTTTTTCTTTTATAGAAAGACAAAGAGACACCTCAAGGATGATTCATCCCATCTGAAGATAAACATGTGAAATATTTGGGAGGACTCATCCTCTGAAAGGGTTCATTGCTTACCTAAGACTACAGAGAAAGCCTATATGACTGAAAGGAATGAGACAGCGAAAGGAATTCTACCCATTGACATCCAAGTGTAAGAGTACAACATAATTCAAAGATGAACATGCTGATATACCTGAGCAGCACAGGATGTGATTTATGTCCAAATTTAACCATCTGTTCTAAACTAGCCATCCAGGTTTGCTCTGTAGATAAAGCCACTAATACTTTTGGAGGTGCACCTCTGAGGTGATGTTTCATGATGTGAAAATACTAAAACTAATTATGGTCTCCAAGCAATTTTGAAAAATGGGTACATAAAATCATACTGGTATGGACTTAACACCTTAAGGGGATTGCTTCATCTTCCAGAATGCACATCTGACATCTAACACGATGTAAGTACAAATGGCAAAATGTTCTTGGCTTGGATCAATTTCCTTCTTCCTCAAGTCAGTAACTATCTGTGCTTTTCTCCTTTGGCTTCAAGGACAAGAAAGATGTATCAGTCGTGCAGTAGTCCAAAGAATTTACAGAGATTAATATCTACATTCATGTTACCTTTGAGTTACTTAAGGAACATTAAATTAGTTCCACTTTATTATAACTTCTAAATAGAACAGTGAAAAATTAACCAGTCATGTCATCTTCTACGGTAAAATAGTCTAGGTTTAGGTATAAGTGTAGGCATAGGCATGTAAGGCTTTTCATTGCATGACTCATATTTAAGTACTAAATTTTACACACACACATGCTTAGTGTTCCAAGTCCCACTTCAGTATTATCTTGAACTAGGACCTGAATATTAAAAGGCTGTCCATGTGAATACCCTCTGTACTAGATTTTTGAAGACAAAGAATATTATTAAAACAATTCACCACTCAGTCTCTAAGAAATCTGAACTAACTTTCATTTGATTCTTCAGGGCACAGCTTCAATAAAACCCAATCAAACAAAAAACACCTGCACAATAAGCTAACAACACCAAGAATTACTCCTTTTTTTTTTAATTTACATTAGCTAATCTAATTTCTTCAAATATTCAGATGAGTGTAATGAAAAAGGAAAACTCAAAATTTTATACTTTTCTATAATCAAGTTTTTTTATTCATGTAAACTAGTTCTAATTAATGAAAGACTTACTAATTCCAGGTAGTAGAACAAAACATCAAGACTAAAAATTTAGATTAAATTCTGTATGTGCAATAATCATACTTAAGAAAACATCTAGACAAGATGAAAGAGTATGAAGTCAATAGGCTGTGGAGAAATACTCTGTCCAAGAGAAACAGCTAGGCAAAAAAAAAATTCAGTTTATGTAGTGTGCTATCCATCTAGGAGCTAGTCCACATGGCAATGTAAAGAGTAACAACATCCATAACATTCATGAAAATTAAATTTTCTTACTAGATTCCCTGCACATAGGAATCTGGGAAGAGCAATTTCATGTAAAGGTTGGTTTTTATTGATTTTACCTAGCCTACTGAAGCCCCTGCAATAATTGTACAATAAAAGTGAGCCAGATTTGGCCCAGTGTTTCCAGTTTAGAAATGAATTTTAACTGTTATGCACTGAGACAGAGTATCAGTAAGTACTGGAGTTTCTTCATCACAGTAAACCTTTTTTGTTTAACTCAGTGACAATGAAATATTCAAATCATCTGATAATCTGATTATCTTGGTACAAAAACTGACAAAATTGGGCAGATTGCTTTTCAATTTTCATTTTTGGAGATGATTTTAAGAATATCTCAGAAACATCATTTAAAGCCTGCTGGAAAATGATCTGAAATTAAGGAGCAAAAAGCTTTTGCTGGATTTTGATATAGGTTAATATTTCATTATAATGAATATGTTGCTTTATGCAGTCATATAATCTAATTTTCATGGCAATATTTCACATCACCAGATATCCCCAGTTTGTGTTTACAGTGCAGTAATGAAATATTAGTCTACTTAGGGTTTATATATGAAAGACATTGATGAAGGAAAATTTGAGATCTAAGAGAAGGAAATAACTGCAATGAATATGCGCAGCACTTGAACACTTGCATTAATTGTTTATAACTAAAGCAACTACATTGTTTCAATAACAAATATCAACAGCACTTCTAAGGAAATGCCTGTAAATTAAGTTCTATGGATTTTTGTGTATCCATGGAGATACAGTGTCAGAAAAATTAAAATCTTGCACATCTCACACAGTAGAGCTACCAGAGAAGCAAGCTTATTTTGTATAAAACTAAGGAAAATCACATGAAAAAACCTTATATTTCCAAACATAAATAAACAAAAAAGCAGAAAAGCCTTTCATAATTTAGTTTGAGAAGGCTAATCTTAAACAAATATCACAGCAGTAATGAAACACAAAGTGTTCAATTTCCTATGGCAGAGAATTTCATGTGATCTTCTGAACTGCATCACTAATTAGTAATTTCCTACCTTCTATGGCTCCTGGGATGAAGAGGCAGACTTATTGATCAAAGCATCAATTGGCAAGAGCTATATCAGTGGTATTTCAACACTGCCCTTTTCATCAGACAGAGGGGGAGATGGGGAAGGGAAAGAAGTTTCCTTCTATACCATCAGTTTACTGAAATAAGAAAACATATTCTCCTTCACTCCTTTACAGATAAGCCAAAAAGTAAAGTTTACAAAAAAAAAAAAATCTATTCATTACCTCTTCTATATAAATTCTTATAGAAGACAGGTAACAAAGAAGAAATTCTAAACAGTATTTTGTATTATTTTGAGTGTCAAAAACTTAAGAACTATAGCATAGATAAACATTGCATGTGATTAAACAGTGGGAAAAATGTAATGTGACTTTTTCCATTGCTCTGACTTCAGAGACAGAAGCCAAGCACAAAATGTAGCCCAGCTCTATTTGTATAAACGTTTGGTGCTAAGCTCCACAATAACAAGAGCTAGACAATTCAGAGACCAACTCTTCTTGTCCCAAGATTTGTTCTTTTTTCTCTTTGGTTATACAGGATGGGTACACAAGTAGTTCAGACTGGCTGCCTGTTCTTGGGATTATTAGTTAAGTACTATATTCATTAACAAAGAGCATTCAACATTCAGCTTTCCCCTTCATTCATGACAGCTGTTTCAGTTTGAATTTGAGTACCACTGTGTGAATTTTACTTGAGCATATAAAAAACCAAACAAACAAAACCCAAAAATAAACCAAAACCAACAAAAAAAAATGAAACCAAACCAACAAAATAAAACAAACAAAAACAAACAACAAAGCAACCAAACAAAAATAAAACAAACAAACAAAAACCCCAAACAAACAAACAAAACCCCCCAAACACAACAACCTAAACCCCCCCCAAATTGCTTTCTCAAAGCTGGCCAACTGTAAATTTTATTTGTATCACAGTAGCAGCTGCATCCTTCTCTCTGTTTATGTAGCCTTCAGCCCAGAGATCTTTTCATATTTTATATTAGTATTTTGCTAGATTCAGACACTGAGTTTGCAGAGATGCGTCTTTTTCAGAAGATTTTTTTTTTCCACAGAACTTGATCCAATGCTCTGATGCTGTGCTGTCAGCACTTAAATTTATAGGAGGCAATGTGACATG
>JANHGN010006080.1:145195-157756 GCA_024605025.1 Megaceryle maxima
CTGTCAGTTACCAGCAGCAGCTTTGACTCTTCTGCTTTCCCCAGTACTACAATTGAATTGATTTCCTCTGGCAGTATTTATTTTATTAGCATAGAAATTATTTCTGTTTGCTTGTTTTAATTCCAGTGAGTTTGAAATACTAATCTAAAAAGATTAAGAGAGAAAAAATAAATAAAGATTCTGTAGGAAAAGATAATGGTTTTTAAAGCAACCAGATTTCCCATGAAGCTTACCCTTTCTATCACACTGAAATTTAGATATCCTATTTTAAAGTTATGAGGACAAATAGCAACAAAAGACCACGAAAGACACAAATAGAATACTATAAACTCCAGGTACAGTTTTTTACAATATGGGGTAGAACTTGCAAAATGTAACCTGTCTTTATGTTGGCCCTGTCCATGGAAAGGGCCATTTGTTTTTAGCAAAGGTGCAGTAACATTACCTACTATTTGCACTGAAGCTGCAAGTGCAGAGATATACTTTGCCACAATGAGAATTTTGTATTAAAGCTGGTTAAAAATGCAACATTTCAGTTTCTTTCAATAAAAAAGGAAGTTTTCCAAACAGAAATGTCAAGAAATAGTACTATTTTTCAAGCTATAACTCATATTTTAAGCCATTAGTGTTTCCTAGCTCCTACTATAATTTTTCAAGTAACTCAGTTGCTCCAAGCAGCACATGTATAATAAAATGTAGATGCTGATGTACAATAACTTTGACAACCAGTCTATGACTTCTACCTGCAATATCAATTTTTATGTCTAATAAATAATTTCTAAGGCTATGCAAACTGTTAAATATTGCTAAAACATTGTACAGAGATATTTTCTTCTCCAAAATAAAAACAAGAGAGCTGCCAACAATTAAAAACACCCCAGTACTGAATATGTTTATATATGCATTTGTGTAGCTAGTTCAGATTTATTAGCTGCAGTTTTTCTGAAATCACAGTTTCATTTTCTTGTTTAAAATGTCCATGATCATGTGGGAGGAAGCTAATGTGGAAAGACAGCACAGTATCTCCCTACTGCACATTAACCTTGACTTGCATACCATCCTAAAATTTGCATGAAGTGAATCTGAATAATACTAGATTAAATTACAATTTTGCAAAATGGGCAGAAAGTAAAAATGCTATAGCTGTATTGAAATTAATAATACTTATCAAATATCTTGTGCTTTTATGTAGTTTAACTACACAATCATGGAATTTTAAAATGTCACCTGGGTATCCTAGTAAATAGACGTAAATCAGTAAATGCTGTTCTTTTGAAATAGAATCATAGAATGGCAGGGGTTGGAAGGCACCTCTGGAGATCATTGAGTCCAGCCCCACTGCCAACACAGGAACACCCAGGGCAGGCCACACAGGAACAGATTCAGGCAGGTCTTGAAAGTCTCCAAAGAAGGAGACTCCACAGCCTCTCTGGGCACCCTGTTCCAGTGCTCTGTCACTCTCACAGTGAAGAAGTTTTTCCTCATGCTGAGGTGGAAATTCCTGTGTTTCAACCTTGCAGCCATTATCTCTTCTCCTAGCACAGGAGGACTGTCCACTTCTACTTGACACACACACTTCGATATTTGTAAATATTAATAAGATCCCTTCTAAATCTTCTATTTTCCAGGCTAAACAAAATCACAGAATCACAGAATTATTGAGGCTGGAAAAGACCTCTGAGATCATCAAGTCCAGCCTGTGACCTAACACCACAACATCAGCTAAATCATGCCACTAAGTGCCACATCCAATCTTTTCCCAAACCCCTCCAGGGATGGTGACTTTACCACCTCCCTGGACAATCCATTCCAGTGTCCAATCATCCTTTCCATGAAGAAGTGCTTCCTAAGATCCAAGCTAAACCTCCCCTGGGGCAGCTTCAGGCAATGCCCTCTCATCCTGTCACTAGTTGCCTGGGAGAAGAGCCCAGCCCCTGTCTGACTACAACTTCAGGTAGTTGTAGAGAGTGATGAGGTCCCCCCCAGGTCTGCTCTTCTCCAGGCTGAACAACCCCCGCTCCCTCAGCCTCTCCTCATAAGACTTTCCCTCCAGTCCCTTCACCAGCCTTGTTGCTCTCCTCTGGACCCCCTCCAGCACCTCAATAACCTTCTTGAAGTGAGGGGCCCGGAACTGCACACAGTACTCGAGGTGAGGCCTCACCAGTGCTGAGTACAGGGGGAGAATTACATCTGTAGATCTGCTGGCCACACTATTCCTGATACAGGCCAAGATGCCATTGGCCTTCCATGACACCTGAGCTTATTGCTGGCTCATGTTTAGACAGATGTCAACCATCACTCCCAGGTCCCTCTCTCCTGGGCTTTCCAGACACTCATCACCCAGTATATAGTGATAGATGGGGTTATTATGAACAAAGTGCAGGACCCTGCACTTGACCTTGTTGAATCTCATACCATTGTCTGCAGACCAATGACCCAGCCTGTCCAGGTCCATCTGCAGCTCCTTCTTACCCTCCAGCAGATCGACATTGCTCCCCAACTTCTTGTCATCCACAAATTTACTAACAGTAGACAAGATCCCCTCAACTAGGTCATCAATAAAGATGTTGAATACAACTGGTCCCACTACTGATCCTTGGAGGACACCACTGGTCACAGGACATCAACTGGATGCAGTACCATTCATAACCACTCTCTGTGTCTGGTCATCCAGCCAGCTTTTAACCCAGCGAAGGGTGCACCTGTCCAATCCATGGGCTGCCAGCTTGTCCAGGAGGATGCTGTGGGAGACTGTGTCAAATGTTTTGCTGAAGTCTAGGTAGACCACATCCACAGCCTTCCCCTCATCTACCAGATGGGTCAACCAGTCATAGAAGGAAATAAGATTAGTCAGTCAGGGCCTTCCTTTCCTAAACACATGTTGGCTGGGCCTGATGCCCTGGTTTTCTTGTATGTGCTGCTTGGTGGCACTCAGTATGATAACTGCTCCATAACCTTGCCAGGCACTGAGGTCAGGCTGACAGGCAAATAGTTTTCTGGATCCTCCTTTTGGCCCTTCTTGTGGATGGGCATCACACTGGCCAACCTCCAGTCATCTGGGACCTCCCAAGTTAGCCAGGACTGGTGATAAATGGTGGAGAGTGGCTTAGACAACTCTTGTGTCAGCTCCCTAAGCACCCTAGGATGAATTCCATGTGGACCCATTGACTTGTTAGGGTCTAAGTGGCACAGCAGGTCCCTAACTACTTCCTCCTGGATTACAGGAGGGATGCTTTGCTCCCCATCCCTGTTTACCAACTCAGGAGCCCAGCTGTCCTAAGGATAGTCAATCTTTTCATTAAAGACTGAGGCAAAGAAGGTGTTGAGTACCTCAGCCTTTTCCTTGTCTTCTGTTACTAAGTTCCCCACTTTGTCCACTAAGGGTTGAAGATTTTCTCTGGCTATCCTTTTGTTATTAATGTATTTATAAAAGCACTTTTTATTATCCTTAACAGATATGGCCAGATTAAGTTCTAACTGAGCTTTTGCATCTCTAATTCTCTTTCTACATGACCTTACAGTATCCTGAAACACTTCCTGGCTCACCTGCCCCTCTTTCCAAAGTTGATACACTCTTTTTTTTCTCCTGAGTTCCTGCAAAAGCTCCTTGTTCAACCAAGCCAGTCTCCCCCACCAGCTCATTTTTCAGCATTTAAGGGATAGCCTGTTCCTGAGCCTTCATAATTTCATCATTAAAGTAAGGCCAGCCTTCTCGGCCCCCTTTGCTTTTGAAGGCTGCTTCCCAAGGGACTCTCCAGATTAACATCCTGAATAGACCAAAGTAAGCCCTCTGGAAGTCCAAGGTAGAGATTTTGCTGACAACCCTCCTGACTTCACCACATACTGAGAATTCTATCATATCGTGGTCGCTTTGCCCCAGACGACCTCCAGCCACTATATCTGCCACCAACCCTTCCTTGTTCATAAACAGTAGGTCTAGCAGGGCACTACCCCTGGTAGGCTCACTTACCAGCTGCAACAGGAAGTTGTCATCCATGCACTCTAGGAACCTCCTGAACTGCCCCCTTTCTGCTGTGTTATACTTCCAACAGACATCTGGTAGGTTGAAATCTCCCCCGAGAACAAGGAGATAGTGAACACGAGACATGAGACATCTCCAAGTTTTTGAAAGAATGTCTCATCAGTGTCTTTATCCTGGTCAGGTGGTCTTTAGCAAACTCCCACTAGGATATTAGCCTTGTTGGCATTCCCCTTTATACTTATCCATAGGCATTCCACCTTGGAGTGGCCAGTGTTGTATTCAAGGCAGTCAAAGCACTCCTTAACATACAAAGCCACTCCACCTCTTTTTCCCTGCCTATCCCTTCTAAAGAGCCTGCAGCCATCCATTGCAGCACTCCAACCATGTGACTCATCCCACCACATTTCCGTGATGGCAATTATGTCATGGTTTCCCTGGTGCACAACAGCTTCCAGTTCTTCCTGTTTATTGCCCATGCTACGGGCATTGGCATACATGTATTTGATCCGAGGTACAGATATCGTCTCCAACACTGGTATGTCTCCCCAAGGATTATCCCTAGTGGTAATAGATTTGTCTCCCTCCCCCTTTGATTCTAGTTTAATCCCCATCCTTTGTCCTTTACCCTTAGGTTCATTACTGATGAGCCAGGTTTTATTCCCTTCCCAATTCAATTCTAGTTTCATGTCAGCTTCCACAGTTACTAACCTATTAGTGAGCCCTGTGCTGTTACTTCCCCATGTTCCACCATTAATTACCTTGAGTAAGACAGTAGACTGAAGGCTTTTCTTAGGCCCCGTATTTTTATCCCCTGGGGCTCTCAGCCTTTCCTCATAAGAGAGGTGTTCCACTCCCTTCATCATCATCTTTGTAGCTCTTCTTTGGACTCTCTCTAGTATTTCACTGGCCCTCTTGAACTGGGGAGACCAGAACTGAACACGATACTGCAAATTTGGTCTCACTAGTGCAGAGTAGAGGGGGAGGAGAACCTCCCTCGACCTGCTGGCCACACTCTATGCACCCCAGGATACCATTGGCCTTCCTAGCCACAAGGGCATATTGCTGTCCCATGGATAGCATGTATAAACTCCAAGGTCCCTCTCCATGGGGCTGCTTTCCAGTAGGTCTACCCCTAACATGTACCGGTATATGGTGTTCTTCCTCCCCAAGTGTAGGACTCTACACTTATGCTTGTTGAACTTCATCAGGTTTGCCTTTGCCCAGCTCTCCAGTTTGTCCAGACCTCACTGGATGGCAGCACAGCCTTCCAGTGTATCAGCCACTCCTCCCAGTTTAGTATCATCAGAAAACTTACTGAGGGTATATTGTATCCCTTTGTCCAGATCATTGGTGAAGATGTTGAATAATACTGGACCCAGAACTGACCCCCTGGGAGAACATATGGGATGGGATTGAAGAGTACAGAGCAGCAGTGTTCCCTCTCCACAACATTTACACAACCATTGACACATTCATTCTATAAGTGGGCCACCAGGTCCTATTTAGCTTCATGAAACTAAAACCAGACTATGAAGAGACTCCTATTATGGAGCACTTGCCACTCCTTTTGTTGATATATCCAACCAGGAGACCAGAAGGAGGACAATCAAAAAGTATCTGCAGGTTTTTAAAAGAGAATGCACAGATGTGGGATTCCAGTCTTTGCTCCTTGGAATGTGGATATGACACTCTCCTAGAAGAAATAAATTGTTAATTTCAGTCAGTCTTTGTGCTTACTCACTCTCCAGCAACTCAAGACTTGGACTCTTGTCATGGTGTCTCTGCTGTAATTACTGTAGCAGACATTTTGGTGGCCCTCCAGGGACCCTTACCAAAAAACTCATCTGAAGAGGATGACATTACATCTGCACTGCTAGGTAGTATTTGAAAGTTGGTTTCTGGGACACTTTTGGGCCAATGAGGTAGGTGCCCTCTGATCTAGGTGCTTAGAGGGTTAGGTGCTGCCCAAAAGGAAACAGAATTAAGTGGTGGCTGTAATCCAAATGGAATTTTAGCTACCCAGAGTACAGGGTAGGCAGGATTTAAGGGAATCAGATTTAGTCCTTCCTTCCTGTAACCAAGTAGAACAAGCATCCCACAACTTAGATTTTTCACTTTAGTTTCAACACTTAAAACCAGTTTTGGCTGGTTTGGGGTTTGTGCATGTGTGTATGCCTATGAGAGTGGCAGGCTCTAGAGCAACTAGTTCTCTGATGGATGCCAAACATTTAAAAGCGTGTGTCTAAAGCACTGGCTTCAGGCTAATCTGGCTGCTGATCACATGCAATTATTTGGCAAATGACTGGATGAGAAGGCCTCTCCTCTGATTAAAGAGAGATTCAAGACAATGTGGTTTTGTGTGTCAAGGGTCAATATATAAGAAAAAGATTCTTACAGCACTCAAGCTGGAACTCATTATAACCCTAACAAAATACTTATGAGGGGAAAAAATATATTCAAGTGAAGAATGTCTTTTCACTGTCTTTTCAATAACTGAACTAAAACATGTGCTACCATTTAATGGTAATATGGAGGAAATACTAATGATAGAAAATTAACTAGGGAAATCACATATACAAAATGGACCTGAATTCCAGAAAGAATATCTACAGAGATTTAGGGCACCCAAAATGCATCATATTACAGATAACATACTTAGTGAATGCTCATATTAAAGCCAATTTGAGTATTTGTGTTTTTCATATATCAATTATATTTCCTCTTCTATAGGAAAAGAACATGCTAAATTGTTCACTGTATTAAAAAAGAACATCTTTAAAAGCTCTCTAGCAGTTTGGAGAAGGAAAATAGTACCATGACATATCAGCCTTGTCTCATACCTGGCAGAAATTTGAGTCTTAGCAAGGAAAAGTCTAAATGATTCTGGCTCTAATCCAGGTGTAATCAAGTTCATTCATTCTCTGCAGTCTGGTCTTAGAGGAATGCTTTTCTGCTGAAAAGAAGAATATAGTTAACTAGATGGGAATTAAAACTGTGTGTTTTCATCTCCTAGAGAAGAACAGCAACTCAAATTAATGTGAGAGAAACTGGCAGGGTAAGTGAAATGAAGCAGGTGTGGTTCTCTGGGCACGGCAGCAGAACATCAAGAGGCAGTTAGGATCCCTTTCTAGTGAATGGACATTCATCTTAGAAAGGCTAATTCCTCATACCTCATCTTGTAACTAGATTTGTTCTGAACATGAGAAAGTGATTATTTTAAGGCCAAAGAAGCACTGCCTTTTTATATGTGTTCTTGGGGTGTCAAAAATAGTAAAACAAGTAGAATCTTCATTAGTTAATTGCAGGAAACAGATAGTTAGTATGACATCTATAAAGGTGTGGAAAGATAGGTAAATTACAAGAGAAACTAATTTATTTACAGTGACAATGTAAGAGTACTATTAATGTCGATCTTGCAATTTTAACTGAGGAAATAAGGTCTTTGATTTATTTACTATGCATTTGGTTTCAACTCACAGGGGAACTAAGTCTCATGCAAAAGAAATTGTGATGTAAGAAGTTTTGCCATTCTTTTCCCTACATTTAATGTGCTATTTCCTTATATGGAACATAAAATAAGAGTCAATTAGACACTAAAAAAGCAGGAAGGGCATTGAGAAGAAACATCTATCAGCCATTTGGTTGGCAAGCCTAAAACACTTAGATTTCAGACTGAATGTAAGTTTATATTTGAAAATATTAAACATCATATATTTAGGAAACCCCACACTTTAACCTGTGTGTGTGTGTTTGGGTTTTTTTGCACAAACACTATTTAAAGAAAACAAATTAAAACTGGTTATAAATGTATTACTACCTCAATTTTTTTTATAATAATTTACTTTGAATTCCCATGTCAACTGGTATATTTATTTAGTTCTGTATATTCTGTTTCTCTCAGATAAACACACTTTTTTTTTTTCTTTGTTTGATATTTTCTGCCTCCAAACTAACAAATGAGAAATATTCTTCTCCCTTGTTCTTCCACAACTGTTTCATATGAAGCCCAATTTCATGAACTTCAACAATATCCAAATCTGAGGATTTTGGTTGAATTATTGGGACTTCAGTACAAGACTAATTTTTGCTCTTTCTGACAAGGCAGAGTTATCTGCAAGTAGAAGTAAACAGGTTATGAAAGTCATGCATTACTAAATTAAAGAGTTTTAATGAGGAAAGAAAACTATAATAAGGTTAAACAAGTTAAAATATTGGTTTTAAAAAAAAAAACCCTTTCACTATTAAAAGAGAATAAAATCAAAAGAAATTATGTTCTTAAATTTTGTAAAGTTAGAATAAGTATTGAAGGAAAAAATGAAGCTACAGTAAGGCCATATATGCTAAAACATATATGAATGAAAAATAACACAGGAATTTGCAATGTAGTATCACAACAAATAGTTACACTGTGTGAAGTATTAAAAAGTAGATTGATAGAATACTGGAGGGTAATTGAATCAATACCAATTTTTCACTGGTAAATGAAGGATTAATTGTCATGTCTTTTTCCTCATTTCTGCAGTCAGACTGTACATAGAGAATAACAGAAATACAGAATCATAGAATTGTTTAGGTTGGAAAAGACCTTAAAGAGTATCAAGTCCAAATATTAACCTAATCACTGCCTAACATCAGCACCACCTCTACCTGTTTTTTAAAAATGTCCAGGCATGGTGACTCCACCACTTCCCTGGGAGTGATTTACAGCCCATTCAGTGAAGAAATTTTTCCTAATGTCCAAGCTAAACCTCCTCTGGTGCAACTTGAGACTGTTCCTCTAGTCCTATTGCCTGATATTTGGGAGAAGAGACCAACCCTGACATCATTACAACCTCCTTTCATGTAGTTGTAAAGAGCAGTAAGGTCTTTCCCCTCAGCCTCCTCTTTTCCAGAGTAAACAATTCCAGTTCCTTCAGCTGCTCTCATAAGACATGTTCTCCAGACCCCTCAACAGCTTTGTTGCCCTTCTCTGGACCCATTCTAGTACCTCAACGTCTTTTTTATACTGGGGTGCTCAAAATTGAACACAATACTCAAGGCATGGCCTCACCAGTGCTGAGTACAGGGAGATGATCACTTCCCTACTCCTGATGGACACACTATTTCTAACACAAGCCAGGATGTTGTTGGCCTTCTTGGACACCTGGGCGCACTGCTGTTTCATATTCAATGGCTATCCATTAGCATCCCCAGATCCTTTTCTGTCGTGCAGTTTTCCAGACATTCCTCCCCAAGCCTGTAGCTTTGCCTTGTGTTGTTGTGACCAAAGTGTGGGAACCTCATACCTACTATGCAAGGCCCTCAGGGAAGGTGGACACCTGGGAAGTCACAGAGGATATGCATCTGCTGCTCTAGGTAAGAACTTCTTGTCATGTCCCTTAAGTCACTGCATTTACTGAGGAGGAGAGAGGAAAGGGAATCCTCTGTACCATGTGCCCTGTCTGCCTGTCAGGCCTGTCCCAGGGAAGGAAGGGTGCGATGCCAGTTGTCTGTCTCTCTCTCACATTCCCTGATACTCCTCAGCCTTCTCACCTCCTCATGGAGCTCTGCCACTAAGTGAAGCAGTTCCTCTACCTGGGCACACTTCCCACATGTGTGCTCACTGTTGCCAAACAGTACTGGCATAATAGTAGGGCAGAACATGCACCCTGGCACCTGAGTGGTAGAATGTTTTCATTTGAGCTCTTTCTGGGCAGTTGTGGTGGGTGCAGAACTTAGAGACACCATGGCTTTCTGCTGGGTGGATACCACTTCTCCTTAGTCAAGCAGGAAAAACTCCAGCACCTTCTCGCGTGCCTTTCTATGTGAACTACCATGTGAACTTCCATGGTATGCCATGCCCTTGCTGATGTATCGCACCCTGTTTTCCTGCTCTGTTCACAGTGCTCCTGGTCACAAGTTCTCCATAAGGGCTTTTTATGAACATGTGGGAGGCTTAGCTGCCATTGCTCCTGGTCTCGCTCAGGTCTTGTCAGCTGCACCCCAGTAGAGCACTCTGCTGTGGGTTTTGCTGGTACTAAAGCTGTTCACCTCAGTGACTCAAAATGAGAAAGCCAGAAACTAGATTTAGACCAGTCAGAATAAGACAACATAGCCAAAGCTTTTTCAGTCATTTTTTTTTTTTACATGCTGATAAACTATGATGTTCAGTGAGCAATGATTACAGCAAAAAAGTCTGCCTATCTAAATTACTGTGGACCATTTATTTTTACTGCAGTAACTAAGAAAAAAAGCCTAAAAATTTTGAGAATTTATTAAATCATGTCTATTGGCATTTAATAAACTCTAAGGATGGCATGAAAAACAAGGGTTTATGAAACATTTCCCACTTAAGCTCTGTTATAAATAGCACGTTCTTATTTGTTGCAGAACAGAGTGGTCAGTATAAGAAGGATTGCAATAACAAACTGGTTGGGAATACCTGGCAAAATTAATTCCAGTTGGAAAATGCTGAGTTTCCTAGGCCTGGAAGGAAAGTCTAGTTAAAACTAATGAAAGCAGAGTAGGAAAGGCAGAACAATGAGGCTAGCATGTTCTCTTGAAAGCTGGAAGAAGCAGCTTTTAGATCTTTGGTCTCCCACATCTCCAGCACTTTCTGTGCAAACAAGGGTGCTTTCAGCAACGTTTGCCTCACCTACCCTTTTGCTCTGAAAAGGCTCAAATGATTACACTAAGGCAAGGATTAAGGATTATGTATGATTCACTGACTCAGATCCTTGGAGACGAGTTGGAAACACTTCTGTCACCCTCCTCACAATTTCTAATAAACTAGTTTTTGAAGCTCACTGTTCTGTGTTGGATACTGTTAACATTATTCTAACACCTTCCAAAGGCACAGGTTACTCTGCAGCTGCTGCACCCTTCTAGTTTACATGTCTGGGTGAAAGCAATCTCCTAGCTGTTCAGCTTTGATCCACAGTAGTCACATTCCATTCAAAGACAGAGATGTGAGCTCGAGATATAGCATACATGCTTCTTTCTAAGCAATTGCTGATGGTTATTCCCAGGAAGTTCCTCTAAACTCTAAATTGTGGAAATGTCCTGTCTGATTATAAAACAGGACTTTAAGGATCGCTATTTTTGAATGAAAAGTCTTACATACTAACTATTCTATAGCAGAAGTTAAAAAAAAAAAAAAAGTCTTAAAACTTCTAAATCAAAATATTCTAAAATGTTCTAAAAGTTACGAAAATGTTTTATTTTATCTCGGATAATTCTACAACAGGAAAACAAGTCTTATTTGAAAACTCTATTTTCTCTCACAACACACTTTTCAATAAGCTTCTTGTCCACTAGGGAATATCAGCTGCCCATTGACAACCATTTATAAACTGAGCTGCACTTGAAAACTGAGATGGATTTGAAACCAGAGAAGTGAGATTACTGCATCCAGTGTGCAGAAAACAGAAAGGAATAGTAAAGTGTTTTCTGTGGAGAGATGTTAAGACAATTTATAAGTTTTTGCCCCAAACTAGTGAATTTATGCAAATAGTTTAGCTCATCTCAGTGAGGACAAATCAGATTTTTTATCCTTCTCAATCCATTTTACATATGTTTTCATTTATCCTGGAATAATGATACTCTTTGATTAATCTAAACCAAGAAATTTAAACCATAATGGTCATTTTTAATAGAAGCTTGAGGAAATTTTATTTAAGAGATGCTGGCCAAAGACAACATTGCTGTTATATTCCAATTTGAAGTATATTTCTGTCTCTCTGGACTAATTTGATTTTGATTAATTCTGATATGGTTTAATGAAGGCCCTTGAAAAATTAAATTACAAAACATATCACAAACACCTTCTGTCATAGTCATTCTTCTATCACTTAGACTTTATCAGATGTAGAGGGAGTGCAAAGGGTGATGAACCTTGCATTTTGGAACCTGGAATACATTTGGCGTGCATTCAATTTGTAGGCCTAATAAAGATTTTGTTTCTGAAACTGTTCCAAAATGTTGAGAATTTAGAGCTGCATCTGTCTTGAAAGTATTGTTATATTGACAACTGAAAAATGTTGATGCAAGTTAGATTTCAGATCATGTTTACACTGAGGCAAATCTACAGATATTAATATAATTTTTAAAGAATATACTTAAATAAGCACATCATTAGATGTCTTTATAGACTCTCTTAATTGAATCATTCATTATTGAGAAAATATTATAAAGTATCACTCACTTGAGAAAAATTTAAAAATTGCCTCTGTATATTGCTGCCAACTTTACAGATTTACCAGTTTAAGCTTCATAAGCAGAGAATCCACAATATTTTTTTATCAGTTCATGAATGTCTTAAATGTTTATATAATGATTCCTTTCCAATGCTGAAAGAATTAATGAAAAATAAATAAATTGTGACCTTCCTGCAAAATTACTTTACTTTTAAAGATGAATCATGTAAGGTGATGTTTGGCTGCATCCAATGCATGAATATTTATTAAACTGACAGAAAGTCAATTTTACTATAACTTGTCCTGTACCAGAAAGCAACAGTAAAAGACAAAAAAAAAAAAAAAAAAAAAAAAAAAAAAAAAAAAAAAAAGAGAACATTAAGTTCATACTTTTTGTAAATGTAA
>JANHGN010006081.1:0-18539 GCA_024605025.1 Megaceryle maxima
ATATCACTATAATAGGCAAACAAAAATTATTTAATAGATTAGTATATTAATAGCACAGCCCACAGTTCAAGGGTTAGAATTAAGTAGTAAGAACAGTCCCAAATTCCTGGTGTTCCTTGACAAAAGAACATAACCATGTTTTACAAGAAACCATTGTAACAGAGAATAAAGAAAACACAGTCCTAGTATAATTTGCAGAATGTTATGAGAAGAACTGTAGAAAACAACCCTTGCTATATGGAGAAAGTGGCACAGCATAAGCTGAAACAGACATGGTAATATAAAGATTGTATCTGAAGCAGAATGACCTTCAAGTAAGAGGTGATAGCTACAACAGTAAAGTTAAATAGTGAGGTCATTAAAACTGGAACCTGCTTAAATTTTCCTCCTTACTGCTACTAGTGACTTTCCTAATAGTATTCCATATTTAATGTGCAAACAAGAGAGAAATTACTTTTCCAGAAATGTATAATGGATAATACAACTTTAACATATTTTTGATGATTTTTAAAAGGCCAAGGCCAAGATAATTATCACAGCTAGCACAGTGTAGCTATATTGATCAGTTTTAATTTCTTCAAGTAACAACTGTAACGCTTTAAGAACTATATGTATAAAGTCACATACACACTGATTTAGTAAAAATAATAAAAAAAAAAAGTACAGCAGCATTACTTTTGTTTTTTGACTTGGATGATTGATGAGGACTCCTGTCCTTCAGAGTGAATAGTCATGCTTGAATTCATGACAAAATAGCACTACAAAGAAAAATGCCATGAATTGCCTTTTCTTTTTTTTTTGTAAATTCAGTATAATTATATTACTAACAACATATTTAAAGTCTGTAGTATCATGATCTGTATTCTGCAGCTCCAGATATAATTGGTGATGTGCAAGAACAAGAATTACTTGACAAAGAACTCTTTGCTCTTCTTTGAGTCACCATTTCTCAGATTGTCAACTACTTAATTACTGGTATTTACAATTAAAAGTGACTTCTGGAAATATTTCTGCTGATGAATTAAAAAAAAGAAATCTAGAGTGATGTGGTTGGAAAAGTATGGAAGGGAAAATATGCACCCATTCAATTTGACTTCACTCATTTCTAAGTAGGGGAAAAATACATTTTCTAACACCAGTAGCATAAAGCATGTTCTTTACATTTTGCTCCAGGAAATAGGGAATCTGAACTAATGATTTGGCTCATGATAGCTAAGGATTTATTATCAAGTAGACAAACATACCACTGATTCAGATTTTTTTTTTTCAAATATTGTACTTTTTGACACTTGTCTAGTTCAGTTGGCCTCATCTTTCACCTTACTGAGATACAAAAACAAGGATACAGGATAGAAAACGCCTCAGGAAATAAAGGAATTATATGTGAAAAATGAGTCACATTGTAAAGTCATATTGTAAATTAGAAATATGATGTGTTGGGGTTATGTATTGAATATTGCATATGTACATGTAATAGAATATATACATATTCCTTTTGTGCATCTGTAAATTGTTTTCCTTTCCATACAAAGCCATGAACAAGTACTACCTGGGTGTGAATAACATTTGTACAAGTTCACAGTCAATTCCAAACTCCAGGGACAATGCTTGAGAGATACATGTTTACATGAAAAACAGTTGTTACTTTCATAGAAACAACCAGGGAGGTGGGGATAAAAAAAACCTGTCTAAACCAAAACAAAACTAAACTCCAAAACAGAGGATCCCTCATGCCACTCTCATTGCAGCATTGTTTTGTCTGCAAATCAATAAAGAAGTAATTTACTGCAAACTGAAACTGACTCCAGTGACTGCAGGGATTAATGATCATGACGAACTGACCCAGTGCATTCACTACCTAGTCTAACTCCATTGTGACACAAAGTTAAGTTGGCCAGTAAATTGAATTTTTAATTCCCCTGATTTTAAGTTGACATTAGAATTCTAGCTTTAACAACCATTACAATTAAGTACATTTTTTCATGTCTCATCCTCATATATCTATGTAAACATTCCAGAAAGCTTGGGAAGTCTCTTATCTCTTACAAGAAATATGCTGTGGTAACTTCAAATCTTTCAAATGTTAATCCTAGACCAGAAAGAACTATTCTTTTATTCCTTCTTGCATTCCTTATCTACAGTTGGTAAGCCATTCTACAGTGCTCATGGAAGCAATTTCTCAGGTCCTACTTCCTACAATGCACACTTTGTAACAAAGAATATTAACTTCTCAACTTTTTCAAAGGATCTCTAAATGACTGAATTTATCATGTTAGGCAGGTAAGTCCTAATCTCTTTGGCCTGTCAAGACTGAAGGACAATGTGCTGTATACACATCCCACCATCTCTTTCCCCCAGTTATCTTAAAAGGGCTTCAAATTGTGTGGCTCCCTTCTACCCTACATGGCCAGGTTTTGTTCATTCATAGGGAAACAAAGGAAAGGCAGAAGAGAAGTTAGGAAGATTGTTATTTAACAAAAGTTATGTATCCAAGCTACTGCTGCACTCCAGAAACTGAAATCTCAGTACCAGAGGTGGCCAAGGGTATCCTTGACCATAAGACAATTTTAACTATTAGGATAAGAAAACCTACAACAGTCATAAATTTTCACCAGAGAATCTGTACTGTATTTGTAATTTACATTTAAGAGATAAAATTAATAACTTAAAAGTTCATTCTGTATCATTGATATATACTATATACTTACAACACAACACAAAGGACCATCACCAAATTCCACGTGCTTTAGCAAAATAGTCCTTCAATGCAGTTCTGGTGTGAAATTTGCCACTTATTTATCTTTAATTATTGAGACATTGTATCAGGTCTGACAGAACTGGCGTTAATTTTCCCCATAGCAGCCCTCCCAGTGCTGTGCTTTTCACTGAGAGCTGGAAAGGTGCTAATAACACACCTGTGTTGTGGCTACTGCTGGGCAGGGCTCGCAGAGCACCAAGGGCTGTTTTTTCAACATTCTCCCTGCAGTGGGATGGCATGGACAAGATCTTGGGAGGGGACATGACTGGGACAGCTGACTCAAACTGACCAAAGGGATATTCCTTACCATATGATGTCAGCTGAACTATGAAACCTAGGAAAAGAAGAAGGGAGCATCATCTTGTCCTCTGGAGAAAATGCTGCACATTTGGAGCCCTGCTTCCTGAAAAGGTTCAGACACTGCCTTCTTATAGGAAGTAGAGGATAAAGCTTTATTTTCTTTTGCTTCTGTGTGCAACATTGCTTTACTTCTTCATTAAATTGCTTTTGTCTTAGCCCACGAGTTTTGTCTTATTTTCTTCCCCTTGTTCTAGCTGGGGGGGTGTGGGGGGCAATACACAGAGAACAGCAGTGGTAAAATAAAACAATTAAGCAGATACTGTAATAAAAAAAAAATATTTCAGAAAATTTATCTTAAAAGAAGTGTGACTGCTGAACATGAGTGCCTACAGCACAAGTAACAATGAGATTAGGATATTCCTTTTCAAAGAAAGTTTGAAAATATTTGAAAATGTTTAAATGTTGAAGAGGAAGACAACTTGCAGTACTTCTGACACACATGTGCCTGATGATTTATATTGTTATATAATGACAAATATTGGGATGATGAATTAGTACCATGAAAAAGTAAGACTTAATGCTAGTAAAAAAGAAAAGGTAGTAAAGAATATATATGATTTCTTAATATGGCAAAGGTTTTCCCTTTCCCTAATACTTCATAAAGGAAATAATAAATTTCTTCAGCAACTCCTCTCACGTTAAAGAATTTTACTTGAGTATGCAGCTAACCAAAATAACTTTTAACCTCTGTTAAATGATAAACTTCTAATATCCCTCCCACACTGTCAGAAGTTATAGTTGCACATCCTTTCAATACCAGTAACTGAATGATAAATTTATTCTGTACAAAACAGTTCACATAGGACATTAAAAGCCACTGTGGCAGTATGCTCTAGGTTTTCAAGTGTAGAGCTAAGTTCTTTTCTGATTCTAATCTAGGATCCCATTTCCTACACGATGGACAAGAAACAAGGTAAATCTTCATTATTGCTCATAATAATCAGCATGACAGATTTTTTTTTTTTTTTTTTCAGTTCAGAAAACTTCCTGCACAGAACGTTGTTCATGTCATTCTTCAAAACCTTTCTGGGAGGGTCTTGAAAAATCCACACAAATACTGGGCTTACATGGCCAAATGGAGTTTACTTCAGCACAACCAGCTAAGTGTTTATTTTGGTTACATCTGTGGGACTAAGGTCTAGAAAGAATATACATAACTCAGGAAATCTATTATCTGCACTAACAGAGAACAGAAATGCTGTATTGAGGGGAAATTCAGAAAAGGGAGAAAAAGAATGATAATGCAAACTACTTTAATTACAATAACTAAAATTACAAGCATTAAGTTATGGCTGTATGACTTCTGCCATACTGTGTCAAGCAAGCTTAACTCACTAGTCAAGCGATTAAAACTGGCTATGGAGATTCTTTTAGACTTCCTGCTTGCAAAAAAACAAACAACTATGCTTGCTTAAAACAAAAAGGCTGTGTATCCACAAAAGCAGTTCTATAAACTTTGCTTTGTTGGCTAAGCCTGAACCCAGTTACTTGTCAGAAAATAACTGAAGAACTCATTAAAACCTGGTATCTGAATTCCTTCTGATGATGTGGCTATAACATTTTTCTAGGGATCAGCTACAGCTGATAGGATAGAAACTACTGGACTTGCATTTTATTACATTTTTCTTACAAGATGTTCTTCTGTTTCATTTAAACATATGATTACCTTTTTATAATGAGTAGTTATTCCCTGGGTATGTCTGACACATAAGTGTTGTCATATACTAATGTAGTTTCACTAACTTGCTTCATTAAATACATTTTTAATGCTTAACTCTACAGATGATCTAGCCTTCCTGTAAAGTTGTGGTGTACTTGAATGCTTTCTTTGTTTTAGACATTATCACATGAAATCTTTGAAGATTTTCCTGGACAGTGTGCTGGTTTCTATGTATCCCATTCAGAAGTGCCTTCATGCCTCACTGTGCTGAAACTCATAAAAATCTGAGCTAAAGCTGATGTACAAAAATTGTCTAGGAAGTCTATGATTACACAAACAAGCCTACACTTTGGTTTATACAAAGCAATCCTTAACTGTCATCAACTCCTAAAAAGCCTCTGCTTTGTGCTCACTGGGGATTTCACCCAGCCCTTCTCTTAGTTCCCTTCAATTAAAGAAGACCAATATAAACAAACAAACAAACAATTAATATACATATATAATTGCTACAATTCCAAAAGCTTTTACATCATTTTACATTGACTTTCTCTGCAAGAAAAAAAATCTGTATCTATTGTATTTGGAGAGATTTCTAGATTTCCCTGGCACATGTAGTTGCACTTGCAGTCTGACTTGAGAAATCAATGCCTGTCTGGTAAAATGCTACTCTGCTACTTTTACAATCATTGGAATGTCAAAAGTATGACAGTTTAATACAATTTCTAATAAGACAGGAATTAATGTTTACCAATATAAAGAATTTGATTGTAACTTGGTAACACTACTCTGATTTGACAAGTTGATTGCAGTTCATAGCATGAGCTGTCCCACTATGACACATTTCAGATAGACACTACGCTGTAAAATAACAATATTGACATAAAGGCTTTGTGTCATTTTAGTAGTAATATTTTTACAAATCTCAGAACTTAAAAATTCCAGGTTTGAAGACATAAGATACTGGAAGTTCTTGCTTATGCCACTACAGGACAAGGAATCTTAACAGAGCTGGTGAAATACTAAACTACCAACACTGCAAAGATCTTTTTTCATGGAAGAGATGGTCAAAAAACAGATTCTTGTATTTTTTGACCAGTTAGAATGAAAATCAAAACATCTCTTTACCTTTCATTTGGGTTAAACTAAGTCCTCTGACATTATTAGCATATGATTAGGAATGGAAAAGTTGCTTACTGCTTAGGGCATGAAACTTGAAAATGACTGACTTAAAGTCTTTGAGTTTACCTTAAAATGAAACCATATGCTGTTCATTAGAGACGGTTAAAACTATCTGTTGCTATAAAACAAATTCTGCCTGGTATTCTATTTGTAAATTTTCTGCATATTCTTATGAAATTTAACTTGACTGCCTTATTTCTTGCATGACAACCCACAAATCCCATCGTCCTCACAGACTTCCACTTCTCCCCTAAAATGCCAAATTTTGGTGCCCTTTGAGAGTCAAGATGGTCCAGTCTATCCCCATTTCTCTACTGTGACTTTTTGGTTTTCCTGTGCCTCCTGCATTCTCTGCCTGACTCCCCAGCTGGGTGTCATCCATGGGTAGTGGTAAGTATTGTTTCTCTAAGTACTCCTCATCCTCTTCCATGTTGTTCCTTTGCAATACAGTCTCTTTCACTTCAACTGACAATCCCATCACTCAATTTCTAAATTCCAAATGCAGAGACAGGAAAGTCTTTGAAAAAACTTTTCAATTTCATTCATCTGAGTTAAGACAACATGAAGTTAGGCTGCCTGAAATGCTGTTTGCCATATGAATTCCTATAATAAATATCATTGCAGAATACAAGTACTTCTCATGCTTTATTAGGATTTATCTTATTTTCATTGAATTACTTTTTTCCATGCATTTAGGAGGGAGGGTTCATGCATTTCAAAAGGGCAGTTTAATGAAAGCTGACACTGACAAGTCATTCTGTGTGGCTCTTACACAGTGATGCTTTTGTTCCTTACACAAAACCAGAGGATGTCAGAGAACTGTTTGAGCAGAAGGCAACAGACATTTTTTTTCCTCACAGCTGCTTAAGCCTGTTACAAAAGATATACATACACAGCATCCCCCAAGTATCTTAAACTGGCTTCTTTCATTGCATTGATACAAATGCATTCAACCTGAAAGCTGTCAGCTTCTTGCAGTGTTTGTAAAATCCAAGTATAAGGAAGCAATGAGATTTTAATGTCACCTTTGCCCAGCTTTCCTCTGGTGTCTGTCTCCAGAAGCATTTTTCAGGAGCAGACTGTTCTTTGCAGACAATACACTGCACACCATGACAAATATGATATTGCTAGAGCAGGAAGGAAAAAAAAGTCTTTTTTTCTTTAGCCTACTTTTGTTTCTGATGCATTTAAGAAAAAAAAGAAATTAGAAATGTTTCCATTATAAACCTGACATTTTCTACTAGGAATGAAGACATCTGGGGTTTATGTTCTCAGATGTCCATTCTATTTCTACCCATTAATTCACTGTAAATTACTTACTCCCATGCCTCAGTTGATATCTGTATGAAAGAAATTTGTTCTTTCTCTTAGAATTCTTGTTACACAAAGGTGAAAAATAGCACATTAAAAATAAATACCTTGTATTATTACAGTTTCAGCACAGACTGACTTTGACTTTGTGATTTGACGTATCCTCATTTTAAATGCAGGGCATGTATACATCTTAATCTACAAACAATAACAAACTACAGTCAATAAATAACACAACAGGAGTTGTTCAAACCCCAAAGGGTAAGAGCTAAAGATTGTACTTAATGTTGGCCTTAAAAATCCCAACAGTTTAGCTGTAAAACCACCTCTTAGGATGAGGGACTTGTGAGTAAAAAACATAATGAATATGGAAAGATTGTCCAGAAGTGGGAACTAGGAATGACAGTCAGGGTAGTAAGGGAAGCCGTAAATAACCTTGCACATTTACTGCACCAGAGATGGAGGAATGGATTCTATGAAGCATACCCAATCAATGAACACACGACCTTTTTCTTCCCACCTACTTTTCCTCCTCCACTACCATTGCAGAGATTACCATACAGAATAGACATCACAAAAAAAAAAAAAAAAAAAGGGTGTTAAAACACCTACTAAGTTGAGGTAATTAGCAATGGCTAACAGTTAATGATGCTTGCCTCATGAACGGATGCTAAGAGATGAAATAAAATGAAAATGCTATGAAACCTTGCCTGGCAGATAAATGGTACCTTTCTCAGCCGTATGTCTTACAAATGATCCTGTATGTACAGCTATTATTTTGGTCAGACACTGGTAGCTCTGCAATTGTTCATGGCCTCAGTGAAGAATACTACCTGTCATGTAGTTTGAGTGCTCTGACTTTTAACAGACCTGTTTTCAGCTTATTTGAAATGCTGGACAACTGCTCATGGGGAAGCAACTGAAAAAAAAAAAAAAAAAAAAACCAACAACCAAAACCAAACAGGTAAGAGAAAAAGCAAGGGTACTCACATTTCTCTATATGTAGCTTTAAACCTCCTCAGGATTGTCCTTAAGAAAACTTGCTGCTAAAATTGCAGATGGTTCTCCACCCACTTGTGAGAAACACCAACGGGAAGCCCTCCACCACTGCTGTCCTCTTCCCTTGGCACTGCATCATCACAGGGCTTTCTGGACAGTTACTTCATTACCTCTTCTGACTTGCTTGCATGCTGATGCAGAGTCTCGCACCCTTTTGTCATCTTGCCCACCCTCATAATTTAGTCAATGTTGATTTGCAGTATGAACAGTGCTTACACTTGCTTATCTCTGAGGAGCAATACTGGGATGCTTCTGACTGCACTAAACTCTCTTACAAGCATCAAACGAACAAATGTAGCAATCCATTATTAAAGCTAAATGCCTTTTATTAGAGTGCCAACTGTACCTGCAACACTAAGAATCTCACAGCTGTCATTCTTTCAGATGCTGTAGTTAATAAAACTAGTAAAGGTTTTGGAAAGAAGGATTCTCATTAAAATTATAATACTTCCCACAAGTAATTGCATTTTTTTGAAACATTTTCTGATGCTGCTTATCCAAAGAAAGTTTTATGGTATCTCTTCTTTCTGAAATAGGAAAAAACCCCCAACAACTCACTCATTTGGCTGCAAACCATCACGTTGATTAATGTTAGTTGCATATCTTGAAGATTTCCTTTTTTATATTATTTTCTGATATTTTGCTCTTCTCAGTGATGTCCAATGATAGGACAAAGGGCAACAGGTACAAACTGGAACATAGGAGGTTCCATGTAAATGTAAGGAGAAATTTTTTCACAGTGAGGGTGACAGACACTGGAACAGGCTGCCCAGAGAGGCTGTGGAGTCTCCCTCTCTGGAGACATTCAAAACCCACCTGGATGTGTTCCTGTGTGACCTAATCTGGGTGATCCTGCTCTGGCAGGGGAATTGGACTAGATGATCTTTCAAGGTCCCTTCCAAACTCTGACAGTTCTGATTCTGTGATACAGTATGAAACATTATCAAAAATTTTCTGGTTTATTTATATCACATTACCCTTTTGTACTATCCATAAGGAACGCAAGAGAAAAAAACTCTGTTGTCCCATCTTTAGCAGCAACTGAATTTCAACTCTATACCAGTTTGAACTTCAGTTTCTCTGAAAAAATTGTAACTATTGTAGCTACCAGACCTGTGAAATTGTTTAAAATATCAATTAGAATTTTGTTAGATAGTAACAGCTCAAATTAAAAAAAGTATCATTGAAACACGTATATAACCTGTAGTACTTCTAAGTCATGCACAAAACAAGCTGAAATGATGTGCTATGAATTGGATCCTGAGGTTTCAGAATAATTGAAAAATTAGTGTTTATATTAAGTTCACATCATTACCCCACTGTCAGCTGACCAATTCCATGAGGTACTAATACAACAAAATTAAAACGAGTTTTAGTCTGAGACATTGGAATCCTTATCAAGTACTGAATTGGTCTTCTGATCTGGTTACTGCTTGATAATAGTGCATATCTTCATTGATATGGTGACTTGCATCTGAAGGTGATGGGCATCTTAGTTTCATTTTTGCAGTCAAATATTATTTCTCCAGGAATATGGCAGCAACAATACCTTCCAACATACAACTTTTACTTAGAAATCCTAGTATCATGAATCAGTAAACGTTCATGCTTGAGATAATAAAACCCATCATCACCATAAATTATACATAGCAGATTAGGATTTATGGAAATCATAGGATCAATAAAAAATGCCAACATGGTGCAATTAATTTAAAAATTGCACAAAAAATAAACCCGAAATTTTATTTTTCTGTACTGTCTGCATAAATGTACAGTAACAATGGAACAGAACTGCCAAATCTTTATGTATAAACTACAACAAAATGCTGTTCTGATCTAGTTTGCTGCTGATCCACCAGAGATCTATTTCTTTTAGTAAAAGTTTCATACAGTTTGGGCACTGGGCATGTCTGGCCTTCAACACTGGATTGATGACATGTATTCTACCAAAATTTACCAAGCAGTTAAACTAATTTAACCAGTTGACAATATTTGTCATTGGGACAGTTTAGATATTAGGATCTTAAGGACCGCATTAAGCCTGAAAAAAAAAAAAAAAAAGGAGACAGCAGCAAAGTCAGTTCATATTCAATATGATTCTTCTGAAAGTAGCCCTCATTCAAATATATGGGATTGCTCCTCTGCGTGTAGAAGAATTCTATCTTTATAGTTTTAATCCTGTAGAACAATTAAAATTGCTTTTGCTTGGATGAAAATTTATCAATAAAATTAGATGGCCAAAAGAAAACAGTAACAATTTGAGAACAAGCATTTTTATAGCAAATTGAAACCAAATAAACACAAAAGATCTTTTTAACCTGTTCAGCCTTTAGGTAGGTAGGATGCTAACTTAAACCTGTGTTAACTGTTGTGTGGAATCTGCTTGGACATGAAATCCACCAACCTAGTTCCCATTACTTCTGTTTTAATTACAGTGGTCTTTCTAGAGAAATTAGAGAAACAAATATTTATTCACATTTCCTAGAGTGTAATATAAAAAATTCATTTACAAATCATTTCTATTTTGAATAGAGAACTCAAAAATCCCAGGACAGTTTTCTTTTGATCACAGTTAAAGTATTTAATGACAAAATCAGGGTTTCCAGTAATGCCTCCAGAGAGCAGGTCCCACTATTTTTTTTTTTCCCCCCAGAAGGGCACAAAATATTTTCTACATCTTTGAGAACGTTCAAGGAATTGGTTACAATAGATACCAGCAAGTATTACAGTTCTGGTGTATCATGGCAAAACTACCTACCTTAAAGATTGTTTTTTAGAAAGCACATTTTTGTTAGTATTTCACATAATGCACAACTTTTGCTAGACAAAAGTATCCTTTCAAGACGGAATTTGCAGTACAGTAGTCAAGTCTAACAATACATTATTTTTATTCTTTACAGAACTTTAAAAAGATAAAGAAACAATGTTGTTACAATTTACAAATACATTCTTTCATATGAAACATTAATCTGAAGTATAGTATATGTTATGTACATGACTATCTAGTAATACTAGGTTGTATATACTACAAGCTAAGTTCCAGAAGGAAATTGTAATGCTGTAAGATTTACCTTTGGATAGACATTTATACATCTCTGATTTTTTTTTTTTTTCCCCCTAAAAACTACCAAATATTGTAGTTTAATGAACAGCAAGAACAAAGTAAACACACAGACAAACTGCTTTTCCTTCATTCAATAACACTAGGTAACTCAGAATTCCCATAGTAAATGGCTTTTGATGGCTGGATAAAAGTCCTGAGTTATGGTACATAACACAATATACTTAACTGGAGGATATAAAAAAAGCAAAATGCTGAAAAACTGTCAGTGGAACTAAAGTAGTGTTTCAGAATAACTCACAAAAGGTCTGGAACTTAAGAATGCAACTGTGACCTTGTCCTGTCCAGCTGATATTCATGTAAACACCTGAAAACCAATCAATGCCTTTTTATCTGAATTTAGACAACTAATTCTTTGTAGGCTTATCCTGTCTGGGGTTTAGACATTTCTTCCAAATTACTGACAAGCTTAGAAGACCAGCTAGGTGGCAGCAGTTCAAAAGCTATTCCTTCTTTCTCTCAAGAGAAAGACTTGTGAGGTAAACAGCAGAATATGGTTTAAAAAAGAAAGAGTGGAAAAGATGACCTCAGATGATAGCTTTGTGGTCAAAAATGTACACCCCAACTAATTTCTAATGCAGCTATTTTTAGAAACCAGCTGAACATTTTGTCTCCAGCAGAACTTTAATTTCTAATGAGGGACTGCTTAGTTTGCAGAAATACCCATAGTCATTACAATAGCACTCAGAAAGCTACTGGCACTTCCAGAGCAAGTATTAATTGTACATAGCACAATGGAGTGTTCAGGACTCATATTATTAATGAGCCTGTTGTGACTTAACAGATGTGGCCAAATTCCTTTTCAGTTGATGGTGCTGGATGTAGTAACTGTTATAACTGATGCTAAATAGATCTAAATGATTATATGGTACTACACAGATGACAAATCTACCCTTCTCTCAATTCCCACTGTGAAATTAAATAAAAAGCTTTAAACAAACATTTTAAATTACACACACACACACACACAAAAAACCCAAAACAGCTGTAAAGTTTGAATACAATCAGTTAACTAGACAGTGTCCTTAGTTTAAATGAGAATGTTTTCCTAAAGCCAAGCATCTTTTTACAAAATGGGTATTTCCAAGAGATTTTCAATTACTTCAGCTTGCAGTAACTAAAATATTCTCCATTACTACAGAATTTTTTATCTCTCTTACAAGCACAGCTCTGAGGATTTTAGACTGTTTAAAGTGTCATTAATAATGCAAAAATCTTATTCTACATTGAAAATGAAAACTAGAGTACATTCATATAATGCCAGCTTTTAGTCTCTCCGCTAAGATGAGGACAGAAATGAAAAGCAGGCATCTTCAGAAGATGAAGGCTGAAACTCCTGTGGATTTCTGTTTGTAGCTTACTGATTTAAATAAATAAATATTTAAAAAAAAAAAAAAAGGTAAAAAAAAAGGTGCAGAATCTTCATTCTAGAAACATATTAGAACATTCTTAATAAAACAGCTATGAAGGAAAAGAGTAACCTACTTATTTTTCTAGGAGAATACAGTGCATATATTGCATATAGTGAATACAGAACAAAGTAGGGAGTCACCCTTCCAGTGATAATACATATTGAAAACTGAGACCCAAACTAGAAATTATGATTCTAATGTACCAAGACATGCTTTTTGAAAGCCTCTATTTTAAAAATCAGATTATTAGCTAACACAAACATAATTCTAATCAGACAAATCTGAAATGTTCCCCAAAATTCTTACAATAGAATTTATGAAAAAGAAATTACTTGGAAAATGGTATATTATCATTTTTCCAGGCCTTTGTATTGTTATTAACATAGACCTTTAGCCACAGAATCACAGATAAAAAGAAAATGAAATGTTTTATACTAGAGTGCTAAATTTTAGATTGTGCTTGAGGTATAGCTATGTGTCTACAGATGTAAAAGTTACTTTTTTTCCTCAAATTTGGAACATCAAGCATACATTCTGTACATTTTGTTATACTATTCAAATAATCCAGAAGGTAAAATAGAAATATTCAAAATGCAGCACTGGTAACAGATTGCCCCTATGAAATTCAGATATGCACTTCTGAATACTGGTGATGGCACATACAAAGCTTCCTACATTGGGTAGAAGAAACAAGTTTTTCTGTTTCCCAGGATAAAGCTGTCTATTTGCCACTACAGTTACAAGCCCAGGCAATTAATTCCAACATTCACATTCTGCTGATGCTACATGAAATGAAGAAAAGTATACCCCTTCTTTGGATTTCATTTCCACATGTGCCCACAAGCAGTTAAATAATTTTATGTAAAAATGAGGAAGAATATTACTATTTTAATCTGATCAGCTTGTCAATTAGTCCAGTTCCCCTGTTTGCTTTCACTCCTGTAACACTGAAATACAGGTAGAAAGTACTGCAGGACTGTGTAGCAATATTATAAAAGAGGAACAAAAGTCAAAAAAGGTAGAAATGCAACACTTTTTCCTGCACAGAAACTGAAAGAATGTACTCCACTGAACTGGAAGAAAAAAGCATACAGAAGTCTGCATCTCCTGTAAAAACTGCTGAATATAGCCTTTCCAGTTTCTCTTGGGAAGATTTCAACTTTGGGCAGTATCTCAGCATTTGTGCTTCATGGCAAGCTGAAAAATAAAGAAAAATTAATTAAAGAGAGATCACATGTTATGATAGCTATATCAAGCTAATGTGGCCACAGTCTGGATCAGAAGATCTTGTAAACACAGTTTTCCATAAGAAAATCCATAAAAAAAAAGTCCTGAAATCCATAACATTTTTTGCTCAGAGATATGCAGAGTTGTTCCCTTTGCTGTGACAGATATGCGAACTTTCCCTCTGCTATGCTGACGAGGCAGGATTTATCTGCTTTCATAGCTGTGTTTCTCAATATTCCATTATTTTGCTAAAGCAGGATGCTAGAAACAAAGACTTGCTTAAGAGAATGGTCGTTTAGACCTAATGATTTGGATTGTTAAGTACAATCAGAAATTCTAGACAAGTAATTTATAACACCTGTTCAGCAGCTCTGCCACTAGATAATGATGAAACATTAAGGACTGATTACCTTTCTACCTCTGTGATTATTGGTTATTTCAAATAATTTAAAAATGGACTTAATACTGGCAATAAGAGGGAGAAGAAAGAGCTAAACTGAGTTAAATCTTGGGTAAAAAAATGAAACAAACTGACTTTGGCAAACCAAGCAGTGAAGTTACATTTTAGGCTCTGTATAATAAAAAAATTGACATCTGTAGATACAGCATGCGATACAAAGCTGAGATGACTGAACCCTCTAGGAAATTACCTACAAGCCAGAATTAGTAGGGGCAGTTAAAATTTACTTATTTGCAACCTGTGAAATGCTGACCAATAAATGACTCAAACTGAATTCACATAAGCCTTTTATACTCAAGGACCAAGTCATAACTATGCCATTAAAAAAAACCCAAACCCTATTATTTGTAAACATACACCGAAATGGCATTTCAGCATGAAGGAACTATAACCAACACCCTTCTTTCTTCCCAGAAGGAAGAGGAATTGTTTTCAGAAATGTGTCTTTAGCAGAGAATTCTGACAGTAAGTTTTTATTATACAGAATCCTTAACTCTTGTGCAGTTACCAACAAGGGGAAGGAATTTTTAGAGGTAACTAAAACAAGAAAAGGAAGAAGGTGTCCTAAGTAGGATCTGATAGCTATCCCAAGCTAAGTTCCAGCCTTCACACAACTAAATATAAATATATGCTCTCATTTAACAAACTCTGATAGCCAAACCAGAAGCACTTTCTGAGCACTATAGATTCTGATGCAAAATAGAGTTTGTTTGGTTTTTATACAGGTGATTGAAGTGTTTTCTGAAGATGCTAGAGAGAATATTCCTGTTCCATGCATCTTCCACTGTCTCCATTATGTTTTATTATCCTAAAATAACCTGACATATAGGTGAAGTAATGTCCAGACATACAAAGTAAGCTGTAAGACAAGTCTGTAAGTCATGATACTATAGTGGTGAAATTAACTATCAGATGACAATAATCCAAAGTACTTTTACTTTTTTACTGAAGGCAACTATAAAGCAAACAAAATAAGAATGGTGTTTCGCTGCACAAAGTGCTCACAAACATAAGCAAGTTAAAACTGGTGCCTTCATCTTCACTGTCACCGTTTTGCAAGGAAGATAAAATTTTGCCATGCAACACTCAGCTGAACCTCACTTCTCTGGTTTCATTGGAGTGTTATGTTTTCTTTTCTGTACAAACAGCATTTAAGGCCTGAGTAGCAGCTGCCCCTCAAACACTTAGCCAGAGGAATATTAAGTATAATCAATATTGTACTTATTCCTAAATGCTCCACCAAAACCTCAACAGAACTCTCTTGCAAACCAAAGCATATCACCCTAAAACTGTAGTTTCTCTAACCTAATACACTCTTGGGTGGCTGCGTTTTTATGAGGCAACAGTAGAGGAACTGCATGACTACTGCATTTCTAAGATACAATTCAAGACTTGGGGCACCAATACAGAAAAAAACTGCAAGAAAAAATGTTGCAAACTTAATTTTATTAATTGTATTGTGGATGTTCTTAGCTTTTCCATTATTCCTGCTACATTTCCTCCCAATTTCTGTTTCAAATTACTACATCAGGACTTTGTAAACTTTTATTTCTAAATATAGTAAAGCACGGGCTATCAAGGATGGTGTTTTTATTACAATGCCACATACTTTAATCCTGAGATTTTTGTAAAATAAGATTTTCCTAATAAAACCTGTTTGAAAATAAGTTTCAATTCATAGCATGTCTTCATCTGTGGAACTGCAGTGCTACATGTGTGGAATAGTTAAGTGCTCCTGCTCACTGCACCATGGGGTAGGTGGATGGCAGGCACCACGCTACTTCTAGCTTAGGGAGCTCATGCAAATCAACACCACTTCCTATGGAAACTGGGAAGGCCACCCAGATATCTCAAGGGTATAAAGGGACAGAAATATATTGATCAGTGTGCACCCACCACCAAAGAACTGAAGACTTGGACTGATCCAGTGAGATGTTGCTGGATGCACGGGTGGTGATAATCTTTTCTCTTTATCTTTCTCTCTCTCTTATTCACTCTCTCATTCCCTCTATCTTCTCCTCTTTTCCAATAACTCTTTCTTCCTCAAAATTTAGTCATGCTGTAAAATAATCGCCTACAAAAATTAACACTTTTATACGTACTTTTCCATTAGGGAGAACTAATACATTGTTCTGTTATTGTTCCTTGGAGTCATTGTTGTGACTCTGCTGCCCCGGCCGCCCTGCCGTGCAGGGACAGTCTCTTTCGGGGGATCACAAAGATTCACTTCCCTCGTTGTCCACTGAGTGGGCCGAGACACTCCCTACCAAACAGCTATACTCTAAAGCAGAAAACCTGTCCTAGATGCAGTAGAAACCCTATCCTAGATGCAGTGGTAGCTGCAGTATAAGTTTGGTTTTCTGAGTTGGCATCACTGGGGGTGGGGGGTGGGAAGAAGGTGATGTTAGAGGGAAGAATCCAAGAAAAAGCTTGTACCACACTCATACCACTAAGTTGAACCATGATAACTGAAATGGACCACAAAGTAGATGATTATCCCAGTAAAAATGAAAATGAGTTGGTTTGTGACATTTTGAAGACTTCATAAAGCAGAAGCTTGTATATAATGACAAGATATAAATCCAGGATTTCTAGTGCTAATGTAGTAGCCAGGCATTGTTTGGAATATGCATGCTAAAGCCTAACGCATGTCCTAAGTGGCAAACCTATCAAACATATAGGCTAAACTAGTTGCTTGCATGCAGAAAACTTTCTGCTGTGGATGCGTTATACAACCAGCAAACTGAATGCTGTGGATGCCTAGAATTTCTGTCACCGAGATGGAAGCTCAGCACTGTTATGCACATGCAGATGCAACAGTCAACATCTTCACTATCTTCCACCATGAATAGCGAATGTCTGTACATTCCTGAGACTGAACTATTCCTCAAGATCCTCATAGATGACATTTCCAGACATAAAAAAATACCTCTTCAGAAACAATCACGATGTATGACTGCTTATCAAGGTGATTAACAATGATTTCACTATACTGCTGCACAAACTGTGAGGAATAGTTCCAAACAGTAGTGGGAAGATGGATTTGAAATATGCTTCAGGAAGGTGAAGATAGGTGGTTTCAACTCAAATGGCAACACAGCAAACCTCAGAACTATGCACAGAAGTTATAAAGCCGAAATCTGCCAAGAGAGGAACAATATAAAGGAAAAAACCAAACTTTGCAGTGACTGACTGCAATTCTCTCTAGAGCTTTCTCCCCTTGCAATAAAAGAACAAACATGTGGCTCGAACCTACTGAGAGCCTTGGCCTATCAAACTCTTACCTTGTGTGCAGTCTCTGCAAACTGCTGAGCACTGTTTTTCAGCTCTTCTGTCTTTTCTTCTGCTCGACCTAGCCTTTCACCACGCTCATTCAAAGCCTGACTTGCCTTCTGTACGGCACTTGTCACACTGTCTGCTGCTGAATGGAGTATGCTGTTTCCTGCAATATCAAAAGAAACTATTAGAATACCCAAATACATACATGCTTTGTATTAAATACAATTATCTTAATTTATACATCAGCTCTAGTACATATAGAGCTGATGTGTTATCTGATAGTTTATCATCTATCTGCATTTTGTATAATGGGATAACTTATTGTCTTCTCTTTTAAACCATATTATTTGCAAATTATAAACAGGTACTATATTGCAATGTAATACTTGGATAATACAAGGAAGCAGTGGACATAATTTAGCTATGCATTAATTTTTAAGCCTTATGCTCATACATAATTTCGGGAAGCTATTCTACTAAATCAATGAAAACATTCACAAGTGCACACAGCTTCTTCAAAACACTCATGTCAATACAGGTTAACTTTCTTTGGAAGTGACACTATTTCCCTTAGAGAATAAATGATTGACTCGACAGGACATGCCTGTATAAATTCACCTTTTTTTTCCTCCCTATTATTATAATATGATAATATATAATACTAATATATAATATATAATATTAATACTAATATATAATATATATAATCCCCT